>WNGS01002105.1:0-19189 GCA_020271785.1 Procambarus virginalis
TCCAGCCTGTGAACACAAACTGCTCTACCCATAGTAACTGTCCAGCCTGTGACACAAACTGCTCTACCCATAGTAACTGTCCAGCTGTGAACACAAACTGCTCTACCCATAGTAACTGTGCAGCCTGTGAACACAAACTGCTCTACCCATAGTAACTGTCCAGCCTGTGAACACAAACTGCTCTACTCATAGTAATGTCCAGCCTGTGAACACAAACTGCTCTACTCATAGTAACTGTGTACAAATATGCGGCCATGGACCACCAGAAAGTGGACTTGTGTACTGTATACTGAAGTTGGACAAACAGTAAGGCTTTTATGTTAATGTTGTTATAATCGCGAGCCTTAAATGACCACGCTACACACAATACTTAATATAGCTGGCTTACTAATATAACTTTGGTCTGTAGCTTCATTTTTTGTTCTTAAAAAAGTAGGAAAAAGTGTGTGACTGGGAGTCAATTACTCCATGTTGGCACGACCCTCCACACAGTGACAACAGTACTCCATGATGACACGACCCTCCACACAGTGACAACAGTACTCCATGATGACACGACCCTCCACACAGTGACAACAGTACTCCATGATGACACGACCCTCCACACAGTGACAACAGTACTCCATGTTGGCACGACCCTCCACACAGTGACAACAGTACTCCATGTTGGCACGACCCTCCACACAGTGACAACAGTACTCCATGATGACACGACCCTCCACACAGTGACAACAGTACTCCATGTTGCACGACCCTCCACACAGTGACAACAGTACTCCATGTTGGCACGACCCCCCACACAGTGACAACAGTACTCCATGATGACACGACCCTCCACACAGTGACAACAGTACTCCATGATGGCACGACCCTCCACACAGTGACAACAGTACTCCATGATGACACGACCCTCCACACAGTGACAACAGTACTCCATGATGACACGACCCTCCACACAGTGACAACAGTACTCCATGTTGGCACGACCCTCCACACAGTGACAACAGTACTCCATGTTGGCACGACCCTCCACACAGTGACAACAGTACTCCATGTTGGCACGACCCTCCACACAGTGACAACAGTACTCCATGATGACACGACCCTCCACACAGTGACAACAGTACTCCATGATGACACGACCCTCCACACAGTGACAACAGTACTCCATGTTGGCACGACCCTCCACACAGTGACAACAGTACTCCATGATGACACGACCCTCCACACAGTGACAACAGTACTCCATGTTGGCACGACCCTCCACACAGTGACAACAGTACTCCATGATGACACGACCCTCCACACAGTGACAACAGTACTCCATGATGACACGACCCTCCACACAGTGACAACAGTACTCCATGATGACACGACCCTCCACACAGTGACAACAGTACTCCATGTTGACACGACCCTCCACACAGTGACAACAGTACTCCATGTTGCACGACCCTCCACACAGTGACAACAGTACTCCATGTTGGCACGACCCTCCACACAGTGACAACAGTACTCCATGTTGGCACGACCCTCCACACAGTGACAACAGTACTCCATGATGACACGACCCTCCACACAGTGACAACAGTACTCCATGATGACACGACCCTCCACACAGTGACAACAGTACTCCATGATGACACGACCCTCCACACAGTGACAACAGTACTCCATGATGACACGACCCTCCACACAGTGACAACAGTACTCCATGTTGGCACGACCCTCCACACAGTGACAACAGTACTCCATGTTGGCACGACCCTCCACACAGTGACAACAGTACTCCATGATGACACGACCCTCCACACAGTGACAACAGTACTCCATGATGACACGACCCTCCACACAGTGACAACAGTACTCCATGATGACACGACCCTCCACACAGTGACAACAGTACTCCATGATGACACGACCCTCCACACAGTGACAACAGTACTCCATGATGACACGACCCTCCACACAGTGACAACAGTACTCCATGATGACACGACCCTCCACACAGTGACAACAGTACTCCATGATGACACGACCCTCCACACAGTGACAACAGTACTCCATGATGACACGACCCTCCACACAGTGACAACAGTACTCCATGTTGGCACGACCCTCCACACAGTGACAACAGTACTCCATGATGACACGACCCTCCACACAGTGACAACAGTACTCCATGATGACACGACCCTCCACACAGTGACAACAGTACTCCATGATGACACGACCCTCCACACAGTGACAACAGTACTCCATGATGACACGACCCTCCACACAGTGACAACAGTACTCCATGATGACACGACCCTCCACACAGTGACAACAGTACTCCATGATGACACGACCCTCCACACAGTGACAACAGTACTCCATGATGACACGACCCTCCACACAGTGACAACAGTACTCCATGATGACACGACCCTCCACACAGTGACAACAGTACTCCATGATGACACGACCCTCCACACAGTGACAACAGTACTCCATGATGACACGACCCTCCACACAGTGACAACAGTACTCCATGATGACACGACCCTCCACACAGTGACAACAGTACTCCATGATGACACGACCCTCCACACAGTGACAACAGTACTCCATGATGACACGACCCTCCACACAGTGACAACAGTACTCCATGATGGCACGACCCTCCACACAGTGACAACAGTACTCCATGATGACACGACCCTCCACACAGTGACAACAGTACTATCACAGCAGCAGGAGACATTGCCTGCACTAACAGTACATGCCTCCATGTACTCTCAATAACTACCATTAATGTACCAACTCAGGTGTGGGTAACATGTTAAGACATGCAGTATAAGTGTTTGTGTGTATTCGCCTAGTTATGCTCGTGGGGAGTGAGCTTCAGCTCTTTGGTCCCGCCTCTCAACTGTCAATAAACTTGTGTACGAATTCCTGAGCCTATTGGGCTCTGTCATATCTACGATTGAAACTGTGAATGGAGTCAGCCTCCATCACATCACTGCCTAATGCATTCCATTCACAAGGTGTGGAATGCACTACTCTGACACTGAAAAAGTTCTTTCTAGCGTCCGTGTGTCTCATACAGGTACTCAGTCCACCTGTCTCCCCTTGTGCGTGTGCCACCCGTGTTACACAGTTCATCTTTATTTACCCTGTCGATTCCTCTTAGAATTTTGTAGGTAATTTTCTTTAATTAAACGTTTTTTGCTTTTATTTAATTACAAAAAAGGTAACTTTTGTAGTGTGTGTTGGGGGGGGGGGGAGGGAAGAGAGCCTGGATGCCAACCACAGTCCGGCTGATGACATCACTATAACACTCACAAGTCACCATGGACTATAGCACTCACTAAAACACTCATTATACCACTCACTATACCACTCACAAGTCACCATGGACTATAACACTCACTATACCACTCACAAGTCACCATGGACTATACCACTCACTATACCACTCACAAGTCACCATGGACTATACCACTCACTATACCACTCACAAGTCACCATGGACTATACCACTCACTATACCACTCACAAGTCACCATGGACTATAACACTCACAAGTCACCATAGACTATACCACTCACAAGTCACCATGGACTATAACACTCACAAGTCACCATGGACTATACCACTCACTATAACACTCACAAGTCACCATGACTATACCACTCACAAGTCACCATGGACTATACCACTCACTATACCACTCACAAGTCACCATGGACTATAACATTCACTATACCACTCACAAGTCACCATGGACTATAACACTCACAAGTCACCATGGACTATACCACTCACAAGTCACCATGGACTATACCACTCACAAGTCACCATGGACTATACCACTCACAAGTCACCATGGACTATACCACTCACTATACCACTCACAAGTCACCATGGACTATACCACTCACAAGTCACCATGGACTATACCACTCACAAGTCACCATGGACTATACCACTCACAAGTCACCATGGACTATACCACTCACAAGTCACCATGGACTATACCACTCACAAGTCACCATGGACTATACCACTCACAAGTCACCATGGACTATACCACTCACAAGTCACCATGGACTATAACACTCACAAGTCACCATGGACTATAACACTCACAAGTCACCATGGACTATACCACTCATATACCACTCACAAGTCACCATGGACTATACCACTCACAAGTCACCATGGACTATACCACTCACAAGTCACCATGGACTATACCACTCACAAGTCACCATGGACTATACCACTCACAAGTCACCATGGACTATACCACTCACAAGTCACCATGGACTATAACACTCACAAGTCACCATGGACTATAACACTCACAAGTCACCATGGACTATACCACTCACAAGTCACCATGGACTATACCACTCACAAGTCACCATGGACTATACCACTCACAAGTCACCATGGACTATACCACTCACAAGTCACCATGGACTATACCACTCACAATAACACTCACAAGTCACCATGGACTATACCACTCACAAGTCACCATGGACTATACCACTCACAAGTCACCATGGACTATACCACTCACAAGTCACCATGGACTATACCACTCACAAGTCACCATGGACTATACCACTCACAAGTCACCATGGACTATACCACTCACAAGTCACCATGGACTATAACACTCACAAGTCACCATGGACTATAACACTCACAAGTCACCATGGACTATACCACTCACAAGTCACCATGGACTATACCACTCACAAGTCACCATGGACTATACCACTCACAAGTCACCATGGACTATACCACTCACAAGTCACCATGGACTATACCACTCACTATAACACTCACAAGTCACCATGGACTATACCACTCACAAGTCACCATGGACTATACCACTCACAAGTCACCATGGACTATACCACTCACAAGTCACCATGGACTATACCACTCACAAGTCACCATGGACTATACCACTCACAAGTCACCATGGACTATAACACTCACTATACCACTCACAAGTCACCATGGACTATAACACTCACAAGTCACCATGGACTATATCACTCACAAGTCACCATGGACTATATCACTCACAAGTCACCATGGACTATACCACTCACTATACCACTCACAAGTCACCATGGACTATACCACTCACAAGTCACCATGGACTATAACACTCACTATAACACTCACAAGTCACCATGGACTATAACACTCACTATAACACTCACAAGTCACCATGGACTATAACACTCACTATAACACTCACAAGTCACCATGGACTATACCACTCACACAAGTCACCATGGACTATAACACTCACTATACCACTCACAAGTCACCATGGACTATACCACTCACAAGTCACCATGGACTATACCACTCACAAGTCACCATGGACTATAACACTCACTATAACACTCACAAGTCACCATGGACTATACCACTCGCAAGTCACCATGGACTATAACACTCACTATAACACTCACAAGTCACCATGGACTATACCACTCACAAGTCACCATGGACTATAACACTCACTATAACACTCACAAGTCACCATGGACTATAACACTCACAAGTCACCATGGACTATACCACTCACAAGTCACAATGGACTATACCACTCACAAGTCACCATCGACTATACCACTCACTATACCACTCACAAGTCACCATGGACTATACCACTCACTATACCACTCACAAGTCACCATGGACTATAGCACTCACTATACCACTCACAAGTCACCATGGACTATACCACTCACTATACCACTCACAAGTCACCATGGACTATACCACTCACTATACCACTCACAAGTCACCATGGACTATAACACTCACTATACCACTCACAAGTCACCATGGACTATAACACTCACTATACCACTCACAAGTCACCATGGACTATACCACTCGCAAGTCACCATGGACTATAACACTCACTATAACACTCACAAGTCACCATGGACTATACCACTCACAAGTCACCATGGACTATAACACTCACTATAACACTCACAAGTCACCATGGACTATAACACTCACAAGTCACCATGGACTATACCACTCACAAGTCACAATGGACTATACCACTCACAAGTCACCATCGACTATACCACTCACTATACCACTCACAAGTCACCATGGACTATACCACTCACTATACCACTCACAAGTCACCATGGACTATACCACTCACTATACCACTCACAAGTCACCATGGACTATACCACTCACAAGTCACCATGGACTATACCACTCACTATACCACTCACAAGTCACCATGGACTATAACACTCACTATACCACTCACAAGTCACCATGGACTATAACACTCACTATAACACTCACAAGTCACCATGGACTATACCACTCACTATACCACTCACAAGTCACCATGGACTATACCACTCACAAGTCACCATGGACTATACCACTCACAAGTCACCATGGACTATACCACTCACTATACCACTCACAAGTCACCATGGACTATACCACTCACTATACCACTCACAAGTCACCATGGACTATACCACTCACAAGTCACCATGGACTATACCACTCACAAGTCACCATGGACTATACCACTCACTATACCACTCACAAGTCACCATGGACTATACCACTCACTATACCACTCACAAGTCACCATGGACTATACCACTCACTATACCACTCACAAGTCACCATGGACTATAACACTCACAAGTCACCATGGACTATACCACTCACAAGTCACCATGGACTATACCACTCACAAGTCACCATGGACTATACCACTCACAAGTCACCATGGACTATACCACTCACTATAACACACTCACAAGTCACCATGGACTATACCACTCACAAGTCACCATGGACTATACCACTCACAAGTCACCATGGACTATACCACTCACAAGTCACCATGGACTATAACACTCACTATAACACTCACAAGTCACCATGGACTATACCACTCACAAGTCACCATGGACTATACCACTCACTATACTATAACACTCACAAGTCACCATGGACTATACCACTCACAAGTCACCATGGACTATACCACTCACTATACCACTCACAAGTCACCATGGACTATACCACTCACAAGTCACCATGGACTATACCACTCACATATCACCATGGACTATACCATCACAAGTCACCATGGACTATACCACTCACAAGTCACCATGGACTATACCACTCACTATACCACTCACAAGTCACCATGGACTATAACACTCACAAGTCACCATGGACTATAACACTCACAAGTCACCATGGACTATACCACTCACAAGTCACCATGGACTATACCACTCACAAGTCACCATGGACTATACCACTCACAAGTCACCACGGACTATACCACTCACAAGTCACCATGGGCTATACCACTCACTATAACACTCACAAGTCACCATGGACTATACCACTCACAAGTCACCATGGACTATACCACTCACAAGTCACCATGGACTATACCACTCACAAGTCACCATGGACTATACCACTCACAAGTCACCATGGACTATACCACTCACAAGTCACCATGGACTATACCACTCACAAGTCACCATGGACTATACCACTCACAAGTCACCATGGACTATAACACTCACTATACCACTCACAAGTCACCATGGACTAACCACTCACAAGTCACCATGGACTATACCACTCACAAGTCACCATGGACTATACCACTCACAAGTCACCATGGACAATACCACTCACAAGTCACCAATGGACTATAACACTCACAAGTCACCATGGACTAAAACACTCACAAGTCACCATGGACTATACCACTCATTATGCCACTCACAAGTCACCATGGACTATACCACTCACAAGTCACCATGGACTATACAACTCACAAGTTACCATGGACTATACCACTCACAAGTCACCATGGACTATACCAATCACAAGCAACCATGGACTATACCACTCATAAGACACCATGGACTATAACACCTACACGTCACCATGGACAATAACACTCACAAGTCACCATGGACTATACCACTCACCAGTCACCATGGACTATACCACTCACAAGTCACCATGGACTATACCACTCACAAGTCACCATGGACTATACCACTCACAAGTCACCATGGACTATACCACTCACTATAACACTCACAAGTCACCATGGACTATACCACTCACAAGTCACCATGGACTATACCACTCACAAGTCACCATGGACTATACCACTCACAAGTCACCATGGACTATACCACTCACAAGTCACCATGGATTATAACACTCACTATACCACTCACAAGTCACCATGGACTATAACACTCACAAGTCACCATGGACTATATCACTCACAAGTCACCATGGACTATATCACTCACAAGTCACCATGGACTATACCACTCACTATACCACTCACAAGTCACCATGGACTATACCACTCACAAGTCACCATGGACTATAACACTCACTATAACACTCACAAGTCACCATGGACTATAACACTCACTATAACACTCACAAGTCACCATGGACTATAACACTCACAAGTCACCATGGACTATACCACTCACAAGTCACCATGGACTATAACACTCACTATAACACTCACAAGTCACCATGGACTATACCACTCACAAGTCACAATGAACTACAATACTCACTATAACACTCACAAGTCACCATGGACTATACCACTCACAAGTCACCATGGACTATAACACTCATTATAACACTCACAAGTCACCATGGACTATACCACTCGCAACTCACCATGGACTATAACACTCACTATAACACTCACAAGTCACCATGGACTATACCACTCACAAGTCACCATGGAATATAACACTCACTATAACACTCACAAGTCACCATGGACTATAACACTCACAAGTCACCATGGACTATACCACTCACAAGTCACAATGGACTATACCACTCACAAGTCACCATCGACTATACCACTCACTATACCACTCACAAGTCACCATGGACTATACCACTCACTCTACCACTCACAAGTCACCATGGACTATAGCACTCACTATACCACTCACAAGTCACCATGGACTATACCACTCACTATACCACTCACAAGTCACCATGGACTATACCACTCACTATACCACTCACAAGTCACCATGGACTATAACACTCACTATACCACTCACAAGTCACCATGGACTTTAACACTCACTATACCACTCACAAGTCACCATGGACTATACCACTCGCAAGTCACCATGGACTATAACACTCACTATAACACTCACAAGTCACCATGGACTATACCACTCACAAGTCACCATGGACTATAACACTCACTATAACACTCACAAGTCACCAGGGACTATAACACTCACAAGTCACCATGGACTATACCACTCACAAGTCACAATGGACTATACCACTCACAAGTCACCATCGACTATACCACTCACTATACCACTCACAAGTCACCATGGACTATACCACTCACTATACCACTCACAAGTCACCATGGACTATAGCACTCACTATACCACTCACAAGTCACCATGGACTATACCACTCACTATACCACTCACAAGTCACCATCGACTATACCACTCACTATACCACTCAGAAGTCACCATGGACTATACCACTCACTATACCACTCACAAGTCACCATGGACTATAGCACTCACTATACCACTCACAAGTCACCATGGACTATACCACTCACTATACCACTCACAAGTCACCATGGACTATACCACTCACTATACCACTCACAAGTCACCATGGACTATAACACTCACTATACCACTCACAAGTCACCATGGACTTTAACACTCACTATAACACTCACAATTCACCATGGACTATACCACTCACTATTCCACTCACAAGTCACCACTCACTATACCACTCACAAGTCACCATGGACTATACCACTCACTATACCACTCACAAGTCACCATGGACTATACCACTCACAAGCCACCATGGACTATACCACTCACAAGTCACCATGGACTATACCACTCACTATACCACTCACAAGTCACCATGGACTATACCACTCACTATACCACTCACAAGTCACCATGGACTATACCACTCACTATACCACTCACAAGTCACCATGGACTATACCACTCACTATACCACTCACAAGTCACCATGGACTATAACACTCACAAGTCACCATGGACTATAACACTCACAAGTCACCATAGACTATACCACTCACAAGTCACCATGGACTATAACACTCACAAGTCACCATGGACTATACCACTCACAAGTCACCATGGACTATACCACTCACTATAACACTCACAAGTCACCATGGACTATACCACTCACAAGTCACCATGGACTATACCACTCACAAGTCACCATGGACTATACCACCACTCACAAGTCACCATGGACTATACCACTCACAATTCACCATGGACTATACACTCACTATACCACTCACAAGTCACCATGGACTATAACACTCCAAGTCACCATGGACTATATCACTCACAAGTCACCATGGACTATATCACTCACAAGTCACCATGGACTATCCCCTCACAGTCACCATGGACTATACCACTCACAAGTCACCATGGACTATAACACTCACTATAACACTCACAAGTCACCATGGACTATAACACTCACTACAACACTCACAAGTCACCATGGACTATACACTCACTATAACACTCACAAGTCACCATGGACTATACCACTCACAGTCACAATGAACTACAATACTCACTATAACACTCACAAGTCCCATGGACTATACCACTCACAGTCACCATGGACTATAACACTCACTATAACACTCACAAGTCACCATGGACTATACCACTCGCAAGTCACCATGGACTATAACACTCACTATAACACTCACAAGTCACCATGGACNGGGCCAGCAGGTACACAGGTCGGGGCCTGCAGGTACACAGGTCGGGGCCCAGCAGGTACACAGGTCGGGGCCCAGCAGGTACACAGGTCGGGGGCCTGCAGGTACACAGGTCGGGGGCCCAGCAGGTACACAGGTCGGGGGCCTGCAGGTACACAGGTCGGGGGCCTGCAGGTACACAGGTCGGGGGCCTGCAGGTACACAGGTCGGGGGCCTGCAGGTACACAGGTCGGGGGCCTGCAGGTACACAGGTCGGGGGCCTGCAGGTACACAGGTCGGGGGCCCTGCAGGTACACAGGTCGGGGGCCTGCAGGTACACAGGTCGGGGGCCCTGCAGGTACACAGGTCGGGGCCCAGCAGGTACACAGGTCGGGGCCTGCAGGTACACAGGTCGGGGCCTGCAGGTACACAGGTCGGGGGCCTGCAGGTACACAGGTCGGGGGCCTGCAGGTACACAGGTCGGGGGCCTGCAGGTACACAGGTCGGGGCCCAGCAGGTACACAGGTCGGGGGCCTGCAGGTACACAGGTCGGGGGCCCAGCAGGTACACAGGTCGGGCCCAGCAGGTACACAGGTCGGGGGCCTGCAGGTACACAGGTCGGGGGCCTGCAGGTACACAGGTCGGGCCTGCAGGTACACAGGTCGGGGGCCTGCAGGTACACAGGTCGGGGCCTGCAGGTACACAGGTCGGGGCCCTGCAGGTACACAGGTCGGGGCCTGCAGGTACACAGGTCGGGGGCCCAGCAGGTACACAGGTCGGGGCCCTGCAGGTACACAGGTCGGGGCCCTGCAGGTACACAGGTCGGGGGCCTGCAGGTACACAGGTCGGGGCCTGCAGGTACACAGGTCGGGGCCCAGCAGGTACACAGGTCGGGGCCCTGCAGGTACACAGGTCGGGGCCCTGCAGGTACACAGGTCGGGGCCCTGCAGGTACACAGGTCGGGGCCCAGCAGGTACACAGGTCGGGGGCCCTGCAGGTACACAGGTCGGGCGCCTGCAGGTACACAGGTCGGGGGCCCTGCAGGTACACAGGTCGGGGGCCCTGCAGGTACACAGGTCGGGGGCCCTGCAGGTACACAGGTCGGGGGCCCTGCAGGTACACAGGTCGGGGGCCAGCAGGTACACAGGTCGGGGGCCCAGCAGGTACACAGGTCGGGGGCCCTGCAGGTACACAGGTCGGGGGCCCTGCAGGTACACAGGTCGGGGCCTGCAGGTACACAGGTCGGGGGCCCAGCAGGTACACAGGTCGGGGCCCAGCAGGTACACAGGTCCACTCACTTGGATTCATTGATTCCTTAACACCTTCACCTGTCCAGCCTGTGAACACAAACTGCTCTACCCATAGTAACTGTCCAGCCTGTGAACACAAACTGCTCTACCCATAGTAACTGTCCAGCCTGTGAACACAAACTGCTCTACCCATAGTAACTGTCCAGCCTGTGAACACAAACTGCTCTACCCATAGTAACTGTCCAGCCTGTGAACACAAACTGCTCTACCCATAGTAACTGTGCAGCCTGTGAACACAAACTGCTCTACCCATAGTAACTGTCCAGCCTGTGAACACAAACTGCTCTACTCATAGTAACTGTCCAGCCTGTGAACACAAACTGCTCTACTCATAGTAACTGTGTACAAATATGCGGCCATGGACCACCAGAAAGTGGACTTGTGTACTGTATACTGAAGTTGGACAAACAGTAAAGGCTTTTATGTTAATGTTGTTATAATCGCGAGCCTTAAATGACCACGCTACACACAATACTTAATATAGCTGGCTTACTAATATAACTTTGGTCTGTAGCTTCATTTTTTGTTCTTAAAAAGAGTAGGAAAAAGTGTGTGACTGGGAGTCAATTACTCCATGTTGACACGACCCTCCACACAGTGACAACAGTACTCCATGATGACACGACCCTCCACACAGTGACAACAGTACTCCATGATGACACGACCCTCCACACAGTGACAACAGTACTCCATGATGACACGACCCTCCACACAGTGACAACAGTACTCCATGATGACACGACCCTCCACACAGTGACAACAGTACTCCATGATGACACGACCCTCCACACAGTGACAACAGTACTCCATGTTGGCACGACCCTCCACACAGTGACAACAGTACTCCATGATGACACGACCCTCCACACAGTGACAACAGTACTCCATGTTGGCACGACCCTCCACACAGTGACAACAGTACTCCATGTTGGCACGACCCTCCACACAGTGACAACAGTACTCCATGTTGGCACGACCCTCCACACAGTGACAACAGTACTCCATGTTGGCACGACCCTCCACACAGTGACAACAGTACTCCATGATGACACGACCCTCCACACAGTGACAACAGTACTCCATGTTGGCACGACCCTCCACACAGTGACAACAGTACTCCATGATGACACGACCCTCCACACAGTGACAACAGTACTCCATGTTGGCACGACCCTCCACACAGTGACAACAGTACTCCATGATGACACGACCCTCCACACAGTGACAACAGTACTCCATGATGACACGACCCTCCACACAGTGACAACAGTACTCCATGTTGGCACGACCCTCCACACAGTGACAACAGTACTCCATGATGACACGACCCTCCACACAGTGACAACAGTACTCCATGATGACACGACCCTCCACACAGTGACAACAGTACTCCATGATGACACGACCCTCCACACAGTGACAACAGTACTCCATGATGACACGACCCTCCACACAGTGACAACAGTACTCCATGATGGCACGACCCTCCACACAGTGACAACAGTACTCCATGATGACACGACCCTCCACACAGTGACAACAGTACTCCATGTTGGCACGACCCTCCACACAGCTACAACATTACTCCATGTTGACACGACCCTCCACACAGCCACAACATTACTCCATGTTGACACGACCCTCCACACAGTGACAACAGTACTCCATGATGACACGACCCTCCACACAGTGACAACAGTACTCCATGTTGACACGACCCTCCACACAGTGACAACAGTACTCCATGATGACAGGACGCTCCACACAGTGACAACAGTACTCCATGATGACACGACCCTCCACACAGTGACAACATTACTCCATGATGACACGACCCTCCACACAGTGACAACAGTACTCCATGTTGACACGACCCTCCACACAGTGACAACAGTACTCCATGTTGACACGACCCTCCACACAGTGACAACAGTACTCCATGATGACACGACCCTCCACACAGTGACAACAGTACTATCACAGCAGCAGGAGACATTGCCTGCACTAACAGTACATGCCTCCATGTACTCTCAATAACTACCATTAATTGTACCAACTCAGGTGTGGGTAACATGTTAAGACATGCAGTATAAGTGTTTGTGTGTATTCGCCTAGTTATGCTCGTGGGGAGTGAGCTTCAGCTCTTTGGTCCCGCCTCTCAACTGTCAATAAACTTGTGTACGAATTCCTGAGCCTATTGGGCTCTGTCATATCTACGATTGAAACTGTGTATGGAGTCAGCCTCCATCACATCACTGCCTAATGCATTCCATTCACAAGGTGTGGAATTCACTACTCTGACACTGAAAAAGTTCTTTCTAGCGTCCGTGTGTCTCATACAGGTACTCAGTCCACCTGTCTCCCCTTGTGCGTGTGCCACCCGTGTTACACAGTTCATCTTTATTTACCCTGTCGATTCCTCTTAGAATTTTGTAGGTAATTTTCTTTAATTAAACGTTTTTTGCTTTTATTTAATTAAAAAAAATGTAACTTTTGTAGTGTGTGTTGGGGGGGGGGGGAGGGAAGAGAGCCTGGATGCCAACCACAGTCCGGCTGATGACATCACTATAACACTCACAAGTCACAATGGACTATAGCACTCACTAAAACACTCATTATACCACTCACTATACCACTCACAAGTCACTATGGACTATAACACTCACTATACCACTCACAAGTCACCATGGACTATACCACTCACTATACCACTCACAAGTCACCATGGACTATACCACTCACTATACCACTCACAAGTCACCATGGACTATACCACTCACTATACCACTCACAAGTCACCATGGACTATACACTCACAAGTCACCATAGACTATACCACTCACAAGTCACCATGGACTATAACACTCACAAGTCACCATGGACTATACCACTCACTATAACACTCACAAGTCACCATGAACTATACCACTCACAAGTCACCATGGACTATACCACTCACTATACCACTCACAAGTCACCATGGACTATAACATTCACTATACCACTCACAAGTCACCATGGACTATACCTCTTACAAGTCACCATGGACTATACCACTCACTATACCACTCACAAGTCACCATGGACTATAACACTCACAAGTCACCATGGACTATACCACTCACTATACCACTCACAAGTCACCATGGACTATACCACTCACTATACCACTCACAAGTCACCATGGACTATAACACTCACAAGTCACCATGGACTATACCACTCACAAGTCACCATGGACTATACCACTCACAAGTCACCATGGACTATACCACTCACAAGTTACCATGGACTATACCACTCACTATACCACTCACAAGTCACCATGGACTATACCACTCACAAGTCACCATGGACTATACCACTCACAAGTCACCATAGACTATACCACTCACAAGTCACCATGGACTATACCACTCACAAGTCACCATGGACTATACCACACACAAGTCACCATGGACTATACCACTCACAAGTCACAATGGACTATACCACTCACAAGTCACCATGGACTATAACACTCACAAGTCACCATGGACTATAACACTCACAAGTCACCATGGACTATACCACTCAATATACCACTCACAAGTCACCATGGACTATACCACTCACAAGTCACCATGGACTATACCACTCACAAGTCACCATGGACTATACCACTCACAAGTCACCATGGACTATACCACTCACAAGTCACCATGGACTATACCACTCACAAGTCACCATGGACTATAACACTCACAAGTCACCATGGACTATAACACTCACAAGTCACCATGGACTATACCACTCACAAGTCACCATGGACTATACCACTCACAAGTCACCATGGACTATACCACTCACAAGTCACCACGGACTATACCACTCACAAGTCACCATGGGCTATACCACTCACTATAACACTCACAAGTCACCATGGACTATACCACTCACAAGTCACCATGGACTATACCAGTCACAAGTCACCATAGACTATACCAGTCACAAGTCACCATGGACTATACCACTCACAAGTCACCAAGGACTATACCACTCACAAGTCACCATGGACTATACCACTCACAAGTCACCATGGACTATACCACTCACAAGTCACCATGGACTATAACACTCACTATACCACTCACAAGTCACCATGGACTATACCACTCACAAGTCACCATGGACTATACCACTCACAAGTCACCATGGACTATACCACTCACAAGTCACCATGGACTATACCACTCACAAGTCACAATGGACAATACCACTCACAAGTCACCATGGACTATAACACTCACAAGTCACCATGGACTATAACACTCACAAGTCACCATGGACTATACCACTCATTATGCCACTCACAAGTCACCATGGACTATACCACTCACAAGTCACCATGGACTACACAACTCACAAGTCACCATGGACTATACCACTCACAAGTCACCATGGACTATACCAATCACAAGCAACCATGGACTATACCACTCACAAGTCACCATGGACTATAACACTCACACGTCACCATGGACAATAACACTCACAAGTCACCATGGACTATACCACTCACCAGTCACCATGGACTATACCACTCACAAGTCACCATGGACTATACCACTCACAAGTCACCATGGACTATACCACTCACAAGTCACCATGGACTATACCACTCACTATAACACTCACAAGTCACCATGGACTATACCACTCACAAGTCACCATGGACTATACCACTCACAAGTCACCATGGACTATACCACTCACAAGTCACCATGGACTATACCACTCACAAGTCACCATGGACTATAACACTCACTATACCACTCACAAGTCACCATGGACTATAACACTCACAAGTCACCATGGACTATATCACTCACAAGTCACCATGGACTATATCACTCACAAGTCACCATGGACTATACCACTCACAAGTCACCATGGACTATACCACTCACAAGTCACCATGGACTATAACACTCACTATAACACTCACAAGTCACCATGGACTATAACACTCACTATAACACTCACAAGTCACCATGGACTATAACACTCACTATAACACTCACAAGTCACCATGGACTATACCACTCACAAGTCACAATGAACTATAATACTCACTATAACACTCACAAGTCACCATGGACTATACCACTCACAAGTCACCATGGACTATAACACTCACTATAACACTCACAAGTCACCATGGACTATACCACTCGCAAGTCACCATGGACTATAACACTCACTATAACACTCACAAGTCACCATGGACTATACCACTCACAAGTCACCATGGACTATAACACTCACTATAACACTCACAAGTCACCATGGACTATAACACTCACTATAACAATCACAAGTCACCATGGACTATACCACTCACAAGTCACCATCGACTATACCACTCACTATACAACTCACAAGTCACCATGGACTATACCACTCACTATACCACTCACAAGTCACCATGGACTATAGCACTCACTATACCACTCACAAGTCACCATGGACTATACCACTCACTATACCACTCACAAGTCACCATGGACTATACCACTCACTATACCACTCACAAGTCACCATGGACTATAACACTCACTATACCACTCACAAGTCACCATGGACTTTAACACTCACTATACCACTCACAAGTCACCATGGACTATACCACTCGCAAGTCACCATGGACTATAACACTCACTATAACACTCACAAGTCACCATGGACTATACCACTCACAAGTCACCATGGACTATAACACTCACTATAACACTCACAAGTCACCATGGACTATAACACTCACAAGTCACCATGGACTATACCACTCACAAGTCACAATGGACTATACCACTCACAAGTCACCATCGACTATACCACTCACTATACCACTCACAAGTCACCATGGACTATACCACTCACTATACCACTCACAAGTCACCATGGACTATACCACTCACTATACCACTCACAAGTCACCATGGACTATACCACTCACTATACCACTCACAAGTCACCATGGACTATACCACTCACTATACACTCACAAGTCACCATGGACTATACCACTCACTATACCACTCACAAGTCACCATGGACTATACCACTCACAAGTCACCATGGACTATACCACTAACAGTCCACATGGACTCTACCACTCACTATACCACTCACAAGTCACCATGGACTATAACACTCACTATACCACTCACAAGTCACCATGGACTATACACTCACAAGTCACCATGGACTATACCACTCACAAGTCACCATGGACTATACCACTCACTATAACCACTCACAAGTCACCATGGACTATACCACTCACTATACCACTCACAAGTCACCATGGACTATACCACTCACTATACCACTCACAAGTCACCATGGACTATAACACTCACAAGTCACCATGGACTATAACACTCACAAGTCACCTAGACTATACACTCACAAGTCACCATGGACTATACCACTCACAAGTCACCATGGACTATACCACTCACTATACCACTCACAAGTCACCATGGACTATACCACTCACAAGTCACCATGGACTATACCACTCACTATAACACTCACAAGTCACCATGGACTATAACATTCACTATACCACTCACAAGTCACCATGGACTATACTCTCACAAGTCACCATGGACTATACCACTCATAAGTCACCATGGACTATAAACTCACTATAAACTCACAAGTCACCATGGACTATACCACTCACAAGTCACCATGGACTATACCACTCACTATAACCACTCACAAGTCACCATGGACTATACCACTCACAAGTCACCATGGACTATACCACTCACTATACCACTCACAAGTCACCATGGACTATAAACACTCACAAGTCACCATGGACTACACCACTCACAAGTCACCATGGACTATACCACTCACAAGTCACCATGGACTATACCACTCACAAGTCACCATGGATATACCACTCACTATACCACTCACAAGTCACATGGACTATACCACTCACAAGTCACCATGG
>WNGS01002105.1:19201-35822 GCA_020271785.1 Procambarus virginalis
GACTATAACACTCACTATAACACTCACAAGTCACCATGGACTATACCACTCGCAAGTCACCATGGACTATAACACTCACTATAACACTCACAAGTCACCATGGACTATACCACTCACAAGTCACCATGGACTATAACACTCACTATAACACTCACAAGTCACCATGGACTATAACACTCACAAGTCACCATGGACTATACCACTCACAAGTCACAATGGACTATACCACTCACAAGTCACCATCGACTATACCACTCACTATACACTCACAAGTCACCATGGACTATACCACTCACTATACCACTCACAAGTCACCAAGGACATATAGCATCACTATACCACTCACAAGTCACCATGGACTATACCACTCACTATACACTCACAAGTCACCATGGACTATACCACTCACTATACCATCACAATCACCATGGACTATAACACTCACTATACCACTCACAAGTCACCATGGACTATAACACTCACTATACCACTCACAAGTCACCATGGACTATAGCACTACTATACCACTCACAAGTCACCATGGACTATACCACTCACTATACCACTCACAAGTCACCATGGACTATGCCACTCACTATACACTCACAAGTCACCATGGACTATAACACTCACTATACCACTCACAAGTCACCATGGACTATACACTCACAAGTCACATGACGTCTACCACTCACTATACCACTCACAAGTCACCATGGACTATACCACTCACTATACCACTCACAAGTCACCATGGACTATACCACTCACAAGTCACCATGGACTATACCACTCACAAGTCACCATGGACTATACCACTCACTATACACTTACAAGTCACCATCACAATACCACTCACTATACCACCACAAGTCACCATGGACTATACCACTCACTATAACACTCACAAGTCACCATGGACTATAATACTCACAAGTCACCATGGACTATAACACTCACAAGTCACCATGGACTATAACACTCACAAGTCACCATGGACTATAACACTCACAAGTCACCATGGACTATATCACTCACTATACCACTCACAAGTCACCATGGACTATACCACTCACTATACCACTCACAGGTCACCATGGACTATAACACTCACAAGTCACCATGGACTATACCACTCACAAGTCACCATGGCCTATACCACTCACTATACCACTCACAAGTCACCATGGACTATACCACTCACAAGTCACCATGGACTATAACACTCACTATAACACTCACAAGTCACCATGGACTATAACACTCACTATAACACTCACAAGTCACCATGGACTATAACACTCACTATACCACTCACAAGTCACCATGGACTATACCACTCACTATACCACTCACAAGTCACCATGGACTATAACACTCACAAGTCACCATGGACTATACCACTCACAAGTCACCATGGACTATAACACTCACAAGTCACCATGGACTATACCACTCACAAGTCACCATGGACTATACCACTCACAAGTCACCATGGACTATAACACTCACAAGTCACCATGGACTATATCACTCACTATACCACTCACAAGTCACCATGGACTATACCACTCACAAGTCACCATGGACAATAACACTCACAAGTCACCATGGACTATACCACTCACAAGTCACCATGGACTATATCACTAACTATACCACTCACAAGTCACCATGGACTATACCACTCACAAGTCACCATGGACTATACACTCACAAGTCACCATGGACTATACCACTCACAAGTCACCATGGACTATACCACTCACAAGTCACCATGGACTATACCACTCACAAGTCACCATGGACTATACCACTCACAAGTCACCACGGACTATACCACTCACAAGTCACCATGGACAATAACTCACAAGTCACCATGGACTATATCACTCACTATACCACTCACAAGTCACCATGGACTATACCACTCACAAGTCACCATGGACAATAACACTCACAAGTCACCATGGACTATACCACTCACAAGTCACCATGGACTATATCACTAACTATACCACTCACAAGTCACCATGGACTATACCACTCACAAGTCACCATGGACTATACCACTCACAAGTCACCATGGACTATACCACTCACAAGTCACCATGGACTATACCACTCACAAGTCACCATGGACTATACCACTCACAAGTCACCATGGACTATACCACTCACACGTCACCATGGACTATACCAATCACAAGTCACCATGGACAATAACACTCACAAGTCACCATGGACAATACCACTCACAAGTCACCATGGACAATACCACTCACAAGTCACCATGGACTATACCACTCACAAGTCACCATGGACTATATCACTCACAAGTCACCATGGACTATAACACTCACAAGTCACCATGGACAATAACACTTTACAAGTCACCATGGACAATAACACTCACAAGTCACCATGGACAATAACACTCACAAGTCACCATGGACTATAACACTCACAAGTCACCATGGACAATAACACTCACAAGTCACCATGGACTATACCACTCACAAGTCACCATGGACTATACACTCACAAGTCACCATGGACTATACCACTCACTATACCACTCACAAGTCACCATGGACTATACCACTCACTATACCACTCACAAGTCACCATGGACTATATCACTCACTATACCACTCACAAGTCACCATGGACTATACCACTCACAAGTCACCATGGACTATAACACTCACAAGTCACCATGGACTATACCACTCACAAGTCACCATGGACTATATCACTAACTATACCACTCACAAGTCACCATGGACTATACCACTCACAAGTCACCATGGACTATACCACTCACAAGTCACCATGGACTATACCACTCACAAGTCACCATGGACTATACCACTCACAAGTCACCATGGACTATACCACTCACAAGTCACCATGGACTATAACACTCACAAGTCACCATGGACTATACCACTCACTATACCACTCACAAGTCACCATGGACTATACCACTCACAAGTCACCATGGACTATAACACTCACAAGTCACCATGGACTATACCACTCACAAGTCACCATGGACTATCACTCACTATACCACTCACAAGTCACCATGGACTATACCACTCACAAGTCACCATGGACTATACCACTCACAAGTCACCATGGACTATACCACTCACAAGTCACCATGGACTATACCACTCACAAGTCACCATGGACTATACCACTCACAAGTCACCATGGACTATACCACTCACACGTCACCATGGACTATAACAATCACAAGTCACCATGGACAATAACACTCACAAGTCACCATGGACAATACCACTCACAAGTCACCATGGACAATACCACTCACAAGTCACCATGGACTATACCACTCACAAGTCACCATGGACTATATCACTCACAAGTCACCATGGACTATAACACTCACAAGTCACCATGGACAATAACACTTTACAAGTCACCATGGACAATAACACTCACAAGTCACCATGGACAATAACACTCACAAGTCACCATGGACTATAACACTCACAAGTCACCATGGACAATAACACTCACAAGTCACCATGGACTATACCACTCACAAGTCACCATGGACTATACACTCACAAGTCACCATGGACTATACCACTCACTATACCACTCACAAGTCACCATGGACTATACCACTCACTATACCACTCACAAGTCACCATGGACTATACCACTCACAAGACACCATGAACTATACCACTCACAAGTCAATATGGACTATACCACTCACAATTCACCATGGACTATAACACTCACAAGTCACCATGGACTATACCACTCACAAGTCACCATGGACTATAACACTCACTATACCACTCACAAGTCACCATGGATTATAACACTCAAAAGTCACCATGAACTATGCCACTCACAAGTCACCATGGACTATAACACTCACTATACCACTGACAAGTCACCATGGACTATAACACTCACTATACCACTCACAAGTCACCATGGACTATACCACTCAAAAGTCACCATGAACTATACCACTCACAAGTCACCATGGACTATAACACTCACTATAACACTCACAAGTCACCATGGACTGTACCACTCACAAGTCACAATGGACTATAACACTCACAAGTCACCATGGACTATACCACCCACAAGTAACCATGGACTATACCACTCACTATACCACTCACAAGTCACCATGGACTATACCACTCACCATACCACTCACAAGTCACCATGGACTATACCACTCACTATACCACTCACAAGTCACCATGGACTATACCACTCACAAGTCACCATGGACTATAACACTCACTATACCACTCACAAGTCACCATGGATTATAACACTCAAAAGTCACCATGAACTATGCCACTCACAAGTCACCATGGACTATAACACTCACTATACCACTCACAAGTCACCATGGACTATAACACTCACTATACCACTCACAAGTCACCATGGACTATACCACTCAAAAGTCACCATGAACTATACCACTCACAAGTCACCATGGACTATACACTCACTATAACACTCACAAGTCACCATGGACTGTACCACTCACAAGTCACAATGGACTATAACACTCACAAGTCACCATGGACTATACCACCCACAAGTCACCATGGACTATACCACTCACCATACCACTCACAAGTCACCATGGACTATAACACTCACTATAACACTCACAAGTCACCATGGACTATAACACTCACAAGTCACCATGGACTATACCACTCACAAGTCACAATGGACTATACACTCACAAGTCACCATCGACTATACCACTCACTATACCACTCACAAGTCACCAAGGACTATAGCACTCACTATACCACTCACAAGTCACCATGGACTATACCACTCACTATACCACTCACAAGTCACCATGGACTATACCACTCACTATACCACTCACAAGTCACCATGGACTATAACACTCACTATACCACTCACAAGTCACCATGGACTATACCACTCACTATACCACTCACAAGTCACCATGGACTATAGCACTCACTATACCACTCACAAGTCACCATGGACTATACCACTCACTATACCACTCACAAGTCACCATGGACTATACCACTCACTATACCACTCACAAGTCACCATGGACTATAACACTCACTATACCACTCACAAGTCACCATGGACTATACCACTCACAAGTCACCATGGACTCTACCACTCACTATACCACTCACAAGTCACCATGGACTATACCACTCACTATACCACTCACAAGTCACCATGGACTATACCACTCACAAGCCACCATGGACTATACCACTCACAAGTCACCATGGACTATACCACTCACTATACCACTCACAAGTCACCATGCACTATACCACTCACTATACCACTCACAAGTCACCATGCACTATACACTCACTATAACACTCACAAGTCACCATGGACTATATACTCACAAGTCACCATGGACTATACACTCACAAGTCACCATGGACTATAACACTCACAAGTCACCATGGACTATAACACTCACAAGTCACCATGGACTATATCACTCACTATACCACTCACAAGTCACCATGGACTACACTCACTATACCACTCACAGGTCACCATGGACTATAACACTCACAAGTCACCATGGACTATACCACTCACAAGTCACCATGGACTATACCACTCACAAGTCACCATGGACTATACCACTCACAAGTCACCATGGACTATAACACTCACAAGTCACCATGGACTATATCACTCACTATACCACTCACAAGTCACCATGGACTATACCACTCACAAGTCACCATGGACAATAACACTCACAAGTCACCATGGACTATACCACTCACAAGTCACCATGGACTATATCACTCACTATACCACTCACAAGTCACCATGGACTATACCACTCACAAGTCACCATGGACTATACCACTCACAAGTCACCATGGACTATACCACTCACAAGTCACCATGGACTATACCACTCACAAGTCACCATGGACTATACCACTCACAAGTCACCATGGACTATACCCTCACTCACGTCACCATGGACTATACCAATCACAAGTCACCATGGACAATAACACTCACAAGTCACCATGGACAATACCACTCACAAGTCACCATGGACAATACCACTCACAAGTCACCATGGACTATACCACTCACAAGTCACCATGGACTATATCACTCACAAGTCACCATGGACTAACCACTCACAAGTCACCATGGACCATAACACTCACAAGTCACCATGGACAATAACACTCACAAGTCACCATGGACAATAACACTCACAAGTCACCATGGACTATAACACTCACAAGTCACCATGGACAATAACACTCACAAGTCACCATGGACTATACCACTCACAAGTCACCATGGACTATACACTCACAAGTCACCATGGACTATACCACTCACTATACCACTCACAAGTCACCATGGACTATACCACTCACTATACCACTCACAAGTCACCATGGACTATACCACTCACAAGACACCATGAACTATACCACTCACAAGTCACCATGGACTATACCACTCACAATTCACCATTGACTATAACACTCACAAGTCACCATGGACTATACCACTCACAAGTCACCATGGACTATAACACTCACTATACCACTCACAAGTCACCATGGATTATAACACTCAAAAGTCACCATGAACTATACCACTCACAAGTCACCATGGACTATAACACTCACTATACCACTCACAAGTCACCATGGACTATAACACTCACTATACCACTCACAAGTCACCATGGACTATACCACTCAAAAGTCACCATGAACTATACCACTCACAAGTCACCATGGACTATAACACTCACTATAACACTCACAAGTCACCATGGACTGTACCACTCACAAGTCACAATGGACTATAACACTCACAAGTCACCATGGACTATACCACCCACAAGTAACCATAGACTATACCACTCACTATACCACTCACAAGTCACCGTGGACTATACCACTCACTATACCATTTACAAGTCACCATGGACTATAACACTCACTATAACACTCACAAGTCACCATGGACTATTCCACTCACTATACCACTCACAAGTCACCATGGACTATAACACTCACAAGTCACCATGGACTATACCACTCACAAGTCACCATGGACTATAACACTCACAAGTCACCATGGACTATACCACTCACAAGTCACCATGGACTATACCACTCACAAGTCACCATGGACAATAACACTCACAAGTCACCATGGACTATACACTCACTATACATACCACACTCACAAGTCACCATGGACTATACCACTCACAAGTCACCATGGACTATACACTCACAAGTCACCATGGACTATACCACTCACAAGTCACCATGGACTATACACTCACTATACCACTCACAAGTCACCATGGACTATACCACTCACAAGTCACCATGGACTATACCACTCACAAGTCACCATGGACTATACCACTCACAAGTCACCACGGACTATACCACTCACAAGTCACCATGGACAATAACACTCACAAGTCACCATGGACTATATCACTCACTATACCACTCACAAGTCACCATGGACTATACCACTCACAAGTCACCATGGACATAACACTCACAAGTCACCATGGACTATACCACTCACAAGTCACCATGGACTATATCACTAACTATACCACTCACAAGTCACCATGGACTATACCACTCACAAGTCACCATGGACTATACCACTCACAAGTCACCATGGACTATACCACTCACAAGTCACCATGGACTATACCACTCACAAGTCACCATGGACTATACCACTCACAAGTCACCATGGACTATACCACTCACAACGTCACCATGGACTATACCATCACAAGTCACCATGGACAATAACACTCACAAGTCACCATGGACAATACCACTCACAAGTCACCATGGACAATACCACTCACAAGTCACCATGGACTATACCACTCACAAGTCACCATGGACTATATCACTCACAAGTCACCATGGACTATAACACTCACAAGTCACCATGGACATAACACTTTACAAGTCACCATGGACAATAACACTCACAAGTCACCATGGACATAACACTCACAAGTCACCATGGACTATAACACTCACAAGTCACCATGGACAATAACACTCACAAGTCACCATGGACTATACCACTCACAAGTCACCATGGACTATACACTCACAAGTCACCATGGACTATACCACTCTCACTATACCACTCACAAGTCACCATGGACTATACCACTCACTATACCACTCACAAGTCACCATGGACTATACCACTCACAAGACACCATGACTATACCACTCACAAGTCATATGGACTATACCACTCACAATTCACCATGGACTATAACACTCACAAGTCACCATGGACTATACCACTCACAAGTCACCATGGACTATACCACTCACTATACCACTCACAAGTCACCATGGACTATACCACTCACTATACCACTCACAAGTCACCATGGACTATAACACTCACTATACCACTCACAAGTCACCATGGACTATACCACTCACAAGTCACCATGGACTATACCACTCACTATACCACTCACAAGTCACCATGGACTATACCACTCACTATACCACTCACAAGTCACCATGGACTATACCACTCACAAGTCACCATGGACTATACCACTCACAAGTCACCATGGACTATACCACTCACTATACCACTCACAAGTCACCATGGACTATACCACTCACTATACCACTCACAAGTCACCATGGACTATACCACTCACTATACCACTCACAAGTCACCATGGACTATACCACTCACAAGTCACCATGGACTATAACACTCACAAGTCACCATGGACTATAACACTCACAAGTCACCATGGACTATAACACTCACTATACCACTCACAAGTCACCATGGACTATACCACTCACTATACCACTCACAAGTCACCATGGACTATAACACTCACAAGTCACCATGGACTATACCACTCACAAGTCACCATGGACTATACCACTCACAAGTCACCATGGACTATACCACTCACAAGTCACCATGGACTATAACACTCACAAGTCACCATGGACAATACCACTCACAAGTCACCATGGACTATACCACTCACAAGTCACCATGGACTATACCACTCACAAGTCACCATGGACTATACCACTCACAAGTCACCATGGACTATACCACTCACAAGTCACCATGGACTATAACACTCACAAGTCACCATGGACTATACCACTCACAAGTCACCATGGACTATAACACTCACAAGTCACCATGGACTATACACTCACAAGTCACCATGGACTATAACACTCACAAGTCACCATGGACTATACCACTCACAAGTCACCATGGACTATACCACTCACAAGTCACCATGGACTATACCACTCACTATACCACTCACAAGTCACCATGGACTATACCACTCACTATACCACTCACAAGTCACCATGGACTATACCACTCACAAGTCACCATGGACTATACCACTCACAAGTCACCATGGACTATACCACTCACAAGTCACCATGGACTATAACACTCACAAGTCACCATGGACTATACCACTCACAAGTCACCATGGACTATAACACTCACTATACCACTCACAAGTCACCATGGACTATACACTCAAAGTCACCATGGACTATACCACTCACAAGTCACCATGGACTATAACACTCACTATACCACTGACAAGTCACCATGGACTATAACACTCACTATACCACTCACAAGTCACCATGGACTATACCACTCACAAGTCACCATGGACTATACCACTCACAAGTCACCATGGACTATAACACTCACTATAACACTCACAAGTCACCATGGACTATACCACTCACAAGTCACCATGGACTATAACACTCACAAGTCACCATGGACTATACCACTCACAAGTCACCATGGACTATACCACTCACTATACCACTCACAAGTCACCATGGACTATACCACTCACCATACCACTCACAAGTCACCATGGACTATACCACTCACTATACCACTCACAAGTCACCATGGACTATACCACTCACAAGTCACCATGGACTATAACACTCACTATACCACTCACAAGTCACCATGGACTATAACACTCACAAGTCACCATGGACTATATCCACTCACAAGTCACCATGGACTATAACACTCACTATACCACTCACAAGTCACCATGGACTATAACACTCACTATACCACTCACAAGTCACCATGGACTATACCACTCACAAGTCACCATGACTATACCACTCACAAGTCACCATGGACTATAACACTCACTATAACACTCACAAGTCACCATGGACTATACCACTCACAAGTCACAATGGACTATAACACTCACAAGTCACCATGGACTATACCACCACAAGTAACCATGGACTATACCACTCACTATACCACTCACAAGTCACCATGGACTATAACACTCACTATAACACTCACAAGTCACCATGGACTATACACTCACAAGTCACCATGGACTATACCACTCACAAGTCACCATGGACTATACCACTCACAAGTCACCATGGACTATACCATCACTATACCACTCACAAGTCACCAAGGACTATAGCACTCACTATACCACTCACAAGTCACCATGGACTATACCACTCACTATACCACTCACAAGTCACCATGGACTATACCACTCACTATACCACTCACAAGTCACCATGGACTATACACTCACTATACCACTCACAAGTCACCATGGACTATACCACTCACTATACCACTCACAAGTCACCATGGACTATAGCACTCACTATACCACTCACAAGTCACCATGGACTATACCACTCACTATACCACTCACAAGTCACCATGGACTATACCACTCACTATACCACTCACAAGTCACCATGGACTATAACACTCACTATACCACTCACAAGTCACCATGGACTATACCACTCACAAGTCACCATGGACTCTACCACTCACTATACCACTCACAAGTCACCATGGACTATACCACTCACTATACCACTCACAAGTCACCATGGACTATACCACTCACAAGCCACCATGGACTATACCACTCACAAGTCACCATGGACTATACCACTCACTATACCACTCACAAGTCACCATGCACTATACCACTCACTATACCACTCACAAGTCACCATGCACTATACCACTCACTATAACACTCACAAGTCACCATGGACTATAATACTCACAAGTCACCATGGACTATAACACTCACAAGTCACCATGGACTATAACACTCACAAGTCACCATGGACTATAACACTCACAAGTCACCATGGACTATATCACTCACTATACCACTCACAAGTCACCATGGACTATACCACTCACTATACCACTCACAAGTCACCATGGACTATAACACTCACAAGTCATCATGGACTATACCACTCACAAGTCACCTTGGCCTATACCACTCACTATAGCACTCACAAGTCACCATGGACTATACCACTCACACGTCACCATGGACTATAACACTCACTATAACACTCACAAGTCATTATGGACTATAACACTCACTATAACACTCACAAGTCACCATGGACTATAACACTCACTATAACACTCACAAGTCACCATGGACTATACCACTCACTATACCACTCACAAGTCACCATGGACTATAACACTCACAAGTCACCATGGACTATACCACTCACAAGTCACCATGGACTATAACACTCACAAGTCACCATGGACTATACCACTCACAAGTCACCATGGACTATACCACTCACAAGTCACCATGGACTATAACACTCACAAGTCACCATGGACTATATCACTCACTATACACTCACAAGTCACCATGGACTATACCACTCACAAGTCACCATGGACAATAACACTCACAAGTCACATGGACTATACCACTCACAAGTCACCATGGACTATATCACTAACTATACCACTCACAAGTCACCATGGACTATACCACTCACAAGTCACCATGGACTATACCACTCACAAGTCACCATGGACTATACCACTCACAAGTCACCACGGACTATACCACTCACAAGTCACCATGGACAATAACACTCACAAGTCACCATGGACTATATCACTCACTATACCACTCACAAGTCACCATGGACTATACCACTCACAAGTCACCATGGACAATAACACTCACAAGTCACCATGGACTATACCACTCACAAGTCACCATGGACTATATCACTAACTATACCACTCACAAGTCACCATGGACTATACCACTCACAAGTCACCATGGACTATACCACTCACAAGTCACCATGGACTATACCACTCACAAGTCACCATGGACTATACCACTCACAAGTCACCATGGACTATACCACTCACAAGTCACCATGGACTATACCACTCACACGTCACCATGGACTATACCAATCACAAGTCACCATGGACAATAACACTCACAAGTCACCATGGACAATACCACTCACAAGTCACCATGGACAATACCACTCACAAGTCACCATGGACTATACCACTCACAAGTCACCATGGACTATATCACTCACAAGTCACCATGGACTATAACACTCACAAGTCACCATGGACAATAACACTTTACAAGTCACCATGGACAATAACACTCACAAGTCACCATGGACAATAACACTCACAAGTCACCATGGACTATAACACTCACAAGTCACCATGGACAATAACACTCACAAGTCACCATGGACTATACCACTCACAAGTCACCATGGACTATACACTCACAAGTCACCATGGACTATACCACTCACTATACCACTCACAAGTCACCATGGACTATACCACTCACTATACCACTCACAAGTCACCATGGACTATACCACTCACAAGACACCATGAACTATACCACTCACAAGTCATATGGACTATACCACTCACAAGTCACCATTGACTATAACACTCACAAGTCACCATGGACTATACCACTCACAAGTCACCATGGACTATAACACTCACTATACCACTCACAAGTCACCATGGTTATAACACTCAAAAGTCACCATGGACTATACCACTCACAAGTCACCATGGACTATAACACTCACTATACCACTCACAAGTCACCATGGACTATAACACTCACTATACCACTCACAAGTCACCATGGACTATACCACTCACAAGTCACCATGGACTATACCACTCACAAGTCACCATGGACTATAACACTCACTATAACACTCACAAGTCACCATGGACTGTACCACTCACAAGTCACAATGGACTATAACACTCACAAGTCACCATGGACTATACCACTCACAAGTCACCATGGACTATACCACTCACTATACCACTCACAAGTCACCATGACTACTATACCACTCACTATACCACTCACAAGTCACCATGGACTATAACACTCACTATACCACTCACAAGTCACCATGGACTATCCCACTCACTATACCACTCACAAGTCACCATGGACTATAACACTCACAAGTCACCATGGACTATACCACTCACAAGTCACCATGGACTATAACACTCACAAGTCACCATGGACTATACCACTCACAAGTCACCATGGACTATACCACTCACAGTCACCATGGACTAACACTCACAAGTCACCATGGACTATACCACTCACTATACCACTCACAAGTCACCATGGACTATACCACTCACAAGTCACCATGGACTATACCACTCACAAGTCACCATGGACTATACCACTCACAAGTCACCATGGACTATAACACTCACAAGTATATACCACTCACAAGTCACCATGGACTATACCACTCACAAGTCACCATGGACTATACCACTCACAAGTCACCATGGACTATACCACTCACAAGTCACCATGGACTATACCACTCACAAGTCACCATGGACTATACACTCACAAGTCACCATGGACTAATCACTCACTATACCACTCACAAGTCACCATGGACTATACCACTCACAAGTCACCATGGACTATAACACTCACAAGTCACCATGGACTATACCACTCACAAGTCACCATGGACTATACCACTAACTATACCACTCACAAGTCACCATGGACTATACCACTCACAAGTCACCATGGACTATACCACTCACAAGTCACCATGGACTATACCACTCACAAGTCACCATGGACTATACCACTCACAAGTCACCATGGACTATACCACTCACAAGTCACCATGGACTATACCACTCACAAGTCACCATGGACTATACCACTCACAAGTCACCATGGACATAACACTCACAAGTCACCATGGACTATACCACTCACAAGTCACCATGGACTATACCACTCACAAGTCACCATGGACTATACCACTCACAAGTCACCATGGACTATATCACTCACAAGTCACCATGGACTATAACACTCACAAGTCACCATGGACAATAACACTTACAAGTCACCATGGACTATAACACTCACAAGTCACCATGGACTATAACACTCACAAGTCACCATGGACTATAACACTCACAAGTCACCATGGACAATAACACTCACAAGTCACCATGGACTATACCACTCACAAGTCACCATGGACTATACACTCACAAGTCACCATGGACTATACCACTCACTATACCACTCACAAGTCACCATGGACTATACCACTCACTATACCACTCACAAGTCACCATGGACTATACCACTCACAAGTCACCATGAACTATACCACTCACAAGTCACCATGGACTATACCACTCACAAGTCACCATGGACTATAACACTCACAAGTCACCATGGACTATACCACTCACAAGTCACCATGGACTATAACACTCACTATACCACTCACAAGTCACCATGGACTATAACACTCAAAAGTCACCATGGACTATACCACTCACAAGTCACCATGGACTATAACACTCACTATACCACTCACAAGTCACCATGGACTATAACACTCACTATACCACTCACAAGTCACCATGGACTATACACTCCAAAGTCACCATGGACTATACCACTCACAAGTCACCATGGACTATAACACTCACTATAACACTCACAAGTCACCATGGACTATACCACTCACAAGTCACATGGACTATAACACTCACAAGTCACCATGGACTATACCACTCAAGTCACCATGGACTATACCACTCACTATACCACTCACAAGTCACCGTGGACTATACCACTCACTATACCACTTACAAGTCACCATGGACTATACCACTCACTATACCACTCACAAGTCACCGTGGACTATACCACTCACTATACCACTCACAAGTCACCATGGACTATACCAATCACAAGACACCGTGGACTATAACAATCACTATACCACTCACAAGTCACCATGGACCATACCACTCACAAGCCACCATGGACTATAACACTCACTATATCACTCACAAGTCACCATGGACTGTACCACTCACAAGTCACCATGGACTATACCACTCACTATAACACTCACAAGTCACCATGGACTATAACACACACTATACCACTCACAAGTCACCATGGACTATACCACTCACTATACCACTCACAAGTCACCATGGACTATACCACTCACACGTCACCATGGACTATACCACTCACAAGTCACCATGGACTATACCACTCACAAGTCACCATGGACTATAACACTCACTAAACCACTCACAAGTCACCATGGACTATACCACTATACCACTCACAAGTCACCATGGACTATAACACTCAATATACCACTCACAAGTCACCATGGACTATAACACTCACTATACCACTCACTAGTCACCATGGACTATACCACTCACAAGTCACCATGGACTATAACACTCACTATACCACTCACAAGTCACCATGGACTATACCACTCACAAGTCACCATGGACTATACCACTCACAAGTCACCGTGGACTATACCACTCACAAGTCACCATGGACTATACCACTCACAAGTCACCATGGACTATACCACTCACAAGTCACCATGGACTATACCACTCACAAGTCACCATGGACTATACCACTCACAAGTCACCATGGACTATACCACTCACAAGTCACAATGGACTATAACACTCACAAGTCACCATGGACTATACCACTCACTATAACACTCACAAGTCACCATGAACTATAACACTCACTATACCACTCACAAGTCACCATGGACTATACCACTCACAAGTCACAATGGACTATAACACTCACAAGTCACCATGGACTATACCACTCACTATACCACTCACAAGTCACCATGGACTATACCACTCACAAGTCACCATGGACTATACCACTCACTATACCACTCACAAGTCACCATAGACTATAACACTCACAAGTCACCATGGACTATACCACTCACTATAACACTCACAAGTCACCATGGACTATAACACTGACTATACACTCACAAGTCACCATGGATTATACCACTCACAAGTCACCATGGACTATACCACTCACTATAACACTCACAAGTCACCATGGACTATACCACTCACTATAACACTCACAAATCACCATGGACTATAACACTGACTATACACTCACAAGTCACCATGGATTATACCACTCACAAGTCACCATGGACTATAACACTCACTATAACATTCACAAGTCACCATGGACTATACCACTCACTATAACACTCACAAGTCACCATGG
>WNGS01002106.1:18456-29218 GCA_020271785.1 Procambarus virginalis
AATCTTTGAAATAGTGCTAAGAAGTAAGATCACAAAATACATGGAATCCCAGCATCTATATAACCCTGAACAACATGGTTTCAGAATGGGGCGCTCTTGCCTGTCACAGTTGCTACTATGGCACTAGATGCCATAGAAGACAAGTAAAACGCTGATGTAATTTACACAGATTTCGTAAAAGCCTTCGACAAATGTGACCATGGTGTTATTGCACACAAAATGCGATCAAAAGGAATTACCGTAAATAGGGAGATGGATCTACAATTTCCTGAATAATAGAACCCAGTGTGTAATAGTCAAAAATAATAAAATCCGGACCATCAACCGGGAAGAGCTCAGTTCCCCAGGGTACTGTGCCCGCTCCAGTACTTTTTCTCATCCTCATATCGGACATAGACAAGGACAAAGTATAGTACCGTATCCTTTGCAAATGACACTAAGATTTTTATGAGAGTAGATAACATAGAGGACGCAGCAAACCTCCAATTAGTTGTAAATCAGGTCTTTCAATGGGCTACAGAAAATAATATGGTATTTAACGAAGATAAATTCCAGCTCCTGCGCTATGAAAAAATGAAAATATATAAAAGGAAACCATGTACAAAACGCAGTCAAATCATAACATAGAACAAAAAAGCAATGTAAAGGATCTGGGTGTACTCATGTCGGAAGACCTTACCTTTAAAGAACACAATAAAGCAGCCGTCACAACTGCAAGAAAAATGACAGATTGGGTAACAAGAACTCTTCAAACTAGAGATGTTATACTAATGGTGATACTCTTCAAGACGCTAGTGCTCTCTAGAGTGGAGTACTGCTGCACAATGACAGCCCCTTTCAAAGCTGGAGAAATTGCTGACCTGGAGAGCGTACAGAGATCCTTTACTGCTAGAATCCACTCAATAAAACATCTAAACTATTGGGACCGACAAAATGCCTAAATCTGTATTCTCTTGAGCGCAGGCGGGAGAGATACATAATAATAATACTCTACATGTGTAAAGTATAATAATTTACACGTGGAAAATATTAGAGGGGCTGGTCCCAAACCTGCACACAGAAATAACGCCACACGAGACCAGAAGGCATGGCAGGATGTGCAGAATACCCCCGTTGAGGTGCAACAGGTGCTCTGAGAGAGAACTCTATCAACATCAGAGGCCCGAGACTGTTCAACACGCTTCCACTACACATAAGGGACATAACTGGCCGACCCATCACAGTGTTCAAGAGAGAACTTGATAAACACCTCCAAAGGATAGCTGATCAACCAGGCTGTGATTCATACGTCAGGCTGCGAGCAGCCGCGTCCAACAGCCTGGTTGACCAAGTCCAGCAACCAGGAGGCCTGGTCGAGGACCGGGCCGCGGGGACGTTGAGCCCCGAAATCATCACAAGGTAAGCCCAGTTTGATGTGTAGTGGTGACATTAGCATCTTCTAAGGCCCACGAGTGACTCCCATTCACCCTGTCCCTCCCCACTGAGAACTGGGTGTCCAATCCCGCATGTGGGAGCCCTCCTTAGTGTCCCCTACCGTCCCAGAGACATAGGTCGCCGGGTGGTGTCCCCACCGTCCCAGAGACATAGGTCGCCAGGTGGTGTCCCCTACCGTCCCAGAGACACAGGTCGCCAGGTGGTGTCCCCACCGTCCCAGAGACATCGGTCGCCAGGTGGTGTCCCCCACCGTCCCAGAGACATCGGTCGCCAGGTGGTGTCCCCACCGTCCCAGAGACATCGGTCGCCAGGTGGTGTCCCCCACCGTCCCAGAGACATCGGTCGCCAGGTGGTGTCCCCACCGTCCCAGAGACATCGGTCGCCGGGTGGTGTCCCACCGTCCCAGAGACAAAGGTCGCCGGGTGGTGTCCCCACCGTCCCAGAGACAAAGGTCACCGGGTGGTGTCCCCACCGTCCCAGAGACATAGGTCGCCGGGTGGTGTCCCCACCGTCCCAGAGACATAGGTCGCCGGGTGGTGTCCCCACCGTCCCAGAGACATAGGTCGCCGGGTGGTGTCCCCACCGTCCCAGAGACATAGGTCGCCGGGTGGTGTCCCCACCGTCCCAGAGACAAAGGTCACCGGGAAACTTGGTACAACGACCTTAAAGACTCTTCAAGGATGTCACTGTTTTAAAGTCTCTGATGACCTCCCAGCCATACTCACATGACACTGAGCTCAAGGTCCCAAAAGACTAGGGCCTGGTCCTAGTCTCAAAACCAAAGTGCAAACTTTCCTCCGAATAGACAGAACGCTTTAATCTATATAAATAAAAATGGAAATGTTCGTTTGTTCAAAATCGATAATCTCCGAAAGTTCTTTACCGATTGCTTTGAAATTTTCACACAACGTTCCATTTGCATCCGAGCAGGTTTTTATATACATACTATATAGATGTCACGTCTGTGACTGTAACAGTAAAAAAAAACATGTTTTTTTCTGAAAAACTCAGTTTTTCATGTGAAGGAAATCGTCTAAACCTCTTTACCGATTGCGTTGAAATTTTGACGCAACGTTGTATTCCAATAGGCGCGTATTTTTATATATCTACTATATACATGCCTCACCTGTGACAGGTAAAAGCATGCGTTTTTGAAAAACAGCGCCATCTGTTGCACATAATAGCAACATGCACTCTATACTAAATATGTCACGAATTCCATTTCAATGTTTCCGATTGCATTGATAAGTTCTATTTTCATAGATTTCGATTTATTTTATTTTTTATTTGATTATTTTGTGTGAATTGTGTTGGAATTGAACTGTGTTCTTTACCATACTGTTCATTTCGTGAGTATAGTTTATTTTTTGGTTTTTCATATTTTCATTACATTTTTAACTGTTTTTCTTATATTTCAGTGATGGGAACATCAGATCACTTGATGTTCCCAATTTTCTGATGGGAACATCAGACCATTTGGGAAGGCATCGGACGAGGGAGTGGGGAATGGTGGGGAGGACGAGGGGACGGAAGTGAGAGATGGTGGAGAGGACGAGGGGACGGTGGAGTTTGGGATGGTGAGCACTAGGGGGTGGGGAGGACAAAGGGACAGGGGAGTAGGGCATGGTGGGAAGGAAGAGAGGATGGTGGAGTGGGGAATGGTGGGGAGGACTGAGGGACAGGGAAGGTTGCTGTGGCTCAGCATCGCACATGCGTTGCTGAGCCACAGCAACGCGTGGCCGGGTATTGCTAGTACTAAATATAGTAAGTACATAAATACAGTTAACTGTACCCATATATTCTCCTAATTTTGTGTTAATACACTCATAATTTTTAGATTGAAGTTTTTCTACATAATTTAGTATACAAGTTTTAAAAATAAAGAATTTCTTTTTCAGTTATATTAAACAATAGAGATTTTATGCAAAATTTGAAAATATCCCGAGTTACTTTATAATTTATTGAAAGACTTTAGTTTTGTTTTATTAGTTTTATAAAATTGTAATATCAATATAGCTATAGGTTAAAGACTAATTGTAATTAAGAAGCAATAAATGCTTACATGCTTGTCCTCCTACACTCCCAAGCTTGTCTGTGTCATGGTTTTCTATACAGCTTTTCAGGTAAACTCTAATATTCACAATATTTTGGTGCGATGCTGGCGATTAAGTGTATTTATGTACTATGCCGATAGTCAGGAATGTACTTAGTACATTTAGTATTAAAACGTACTGTCTATTCGAAGGAGGGCTGCATGAGGAATAATGAACATTGTCTATACTTTGAGGCATAAGCAATGACGAAATACCATTTACTATCCAGGAACAATAAAAAATGTTTTGTTACACAATGCAATAGGTGACAATGTAAGCATTTAGGATTACTGAATACCATAAGAGTTTAAAATTAAAACCAAATGCTTAATGCTCAACTCAACAAAACGAAGCCAAATTCTTTTACGTCAACAGGTAGTTATTATATGGAACAGCTGAACAAATGATATTGTTCAAAGAAACACTATAATTTAAAAATAGATTACACAACAAATTTTCTTCAAATCCACCACAAGCTTTCCAATTTGCTGGTTTCTATGTGAACTGTTTTCTAATCAGGAATGGAACTATGTGCTTTACTTTGTTCACGTTCTTGGTCTGTCTCTCTCTCTCTCTCTCCCTCTCTCTCTCTCTCTCACCTGCCTCCCTCCACCCCACAGGGACATGATCCTGGCGGGCACACAACAGTCCGTAGAGCTGAACCTGGCGCTGGAACAAGAGCAGCAGAAGAGCAAGAAGCTGGAGGAGTCCATGAAGAAGCTGGACGACGAGATGCGCCGCACGGACGAGCTCCTCTACCAGATGATTCCGAAGCAGGTGGCCCAGCGGCTCAGGAAGGGCGAGAACCCCGTCGACACCTGCGAGGTCAGTACCCCCAAGAGAGCACAAACTTCACACAGAAATCGCAACAACGTGATATATCAAATGAACACATCCAATATCCCGTGCATAGGTTCGAACCCTCATCAAGACCTTTGTGGATTTGAGCACAAACTGTTGTTGTGGTTGCAGACCTTCGAGAGTGTGACGATCCTGTTCTCGGACGTGGTGACCTTCACGGAGATCTGCAGCCGCATCACGCCCATGGAGGTGGTCTCTATGCTCAACGCCATGTACTCCATCTTCGACAGACTCACCGAGGAGCACAAAGTATATAAGGTGGGTCTCAGAAGGTGGCTATGCTCAGTGTCACTACCAAGGTGTGGCCGGAAGGGTCCCAGGAAGTGTCAATACCAAGGTGTGGCCGGAAGGGTCCCAGGTGTCAATACCAAGGTGTGGCTGGAAGAGTCCCAGAAGGTGTCAATACCAAGGTGTGGCTGGAAGAGTCCCAGAAGGTGTCAATACCAAGGTGTGGCTGGAAGGGTCCCAGAAGGTGTCAATACCAAGGTGTGGCCGGAAGAGTCCCAGAAGGTGTCAATACCAAGGTGTGGCCGGAAGGGTCCCAAAGGTTACAGCGCGTGACTGTGAACTCTGTAATGACTTGCAAGCTCTACCTTTGCTATCTGTCATTTCTAACGATGCATCCGTAATTTCTGATTATACATCCGTAGTTTCGTAAAGATTTATAACGCGCTAGTGGTGGTACACTGTGTCACACTGGAGGTGATACACTGTGTCACACTGGTGGTGGTACACTGTGTCACACTGGTGGTGATACACTGTGTCACACTGGTGGTGATACACTGTGTCACACTGGTGGTGGTACACTGTGTCACACTGGTGGTGATACACTGTGTCACACTGGTGGTGATACACTGTGTCACACTGGTGGTGGTACACTGTGTCACACTGGTGGTGGTACACTGTGTCACACTGGTGGTGGTACACTGTGTCACACTGGTGGTGGTGGTACGCTGTGTCACACTGGTGGTGATACACTGTGTCACACTGGTGGTGGTACACTGTGTCACACTGGTGGTGGTGGTACACTGTGTCACACTGGTGGTGGTACACTGTGTCACACTGGTGGTGGTACACTGTGTCACACTGGTGGTGGTACACTGTGTCACACTGGTGGTGGTACACTGTGTCACACTGGTGGTGGTACACTGTGTCACACTGGTGGTGGTACACTGTGTCACACCGGTGGTGGTACACTGTGTCACACTGGTGGTGGTGCAGTGTCACACTGGTGGTGATACACTGTGTCACACTGGTGGTGGTACACTGTGTCACACTGGTGGTGGTACACTGTGTCACACTGGTGGTGGTTCACTGTGTCACACTGGTGGTGGTGGTACACTGTGTCACACTGGTGGTGGTACACTGTGTCACACTGGTGGTGGTACACTGTGTCACACTGGTGGTGGTACACTGTGTCACACTGGTGGTGGGACACTGTGTCACACTGGTGGTGGTGGTAAACTGTGTCACACTGGTGGTGGTACACTGTCACACTGGTGGTGGTACACTGTGTCACACTGGTGGTGGTGGTACACTGTGTCACACTGGTGGTGGTACACTGTGTCACACTGGTGGTGGTACACTGTGTCACACTGGTGGTGGTACACTGTGTCACACTGGTGGTGGTACACTGTGTCACACTGGTGGTGGTGGTACACTGTGTCACACTGGTGGTGGTGGTACACTGTGTCACACTGGTGGTGGTGGTACACTGTGTCACACTGGTGGTGGTGGTGGTACACTGTGTCACACTGGTGGTGGTGGTACACTGTGTCACACTGGTGGTGGTGGTACACTGTGTCACACTGGTGTGGTGGTACACTGTGTCACACTGGTGTGGTGGTACACTGTGTCACACTGGTGGTGGTGGTACACTGTGTCACACTGGTGGTGGTGGTACACTGTCACACTGGTGGTGGTGGTACACTGTGTCACACTGGTGGTGGTGGTACACTGTGTCACACTGGTGGTGGTGGTACACTGTGTCACACTGGTGGTGGTGGTACACTGTGTCACACTGGTGGTGGTGGTACACTGTGTCACACTGGTGGTGGTACACTGTGTCACACTGGTGGTGGTACACTGTGTCACACTGGTGATGGTGGTACACTGTGTCACACTGGTGGTGGTACACTGTGTCACACTGGTGGTGGTACACTGTGTCACACTGGTGGTGGTGGTACACTGTGTCACACTGGCGGTGGTGGTACACTGTGTCACACTGGTGGTGGTGGTACACTGTGTCACACTGGTGGTGGTACACTGTGTCACACTGGTGGTGGTGGTACACTGTGTCACACTGGTGGTGGTACACTGTGTCACACTGGTGGTGGTGGTACACTGTGTCACACTGGTGGTGGTGGTACACTGTGTCACACTGGTGGTGGTGGTACACTGTGTCACACTGGTGGTGGTGGTACACTGTGTCACACTGGTGGTGGTACACTGTGTCACACTGGTGGTGGTGGTACACTGTGTCACACTGGTGGTGGTGGTACACTGTGTCACACTGGTGGTGGTACACTGTGTCACACTGGTGGTGGTGGTACACTGTGTCACACTGGTGGTGGTACACTGTGTCACACTGGTGGTGGTACACTGTGTCACACTGGTGGTGGTGGTACACTGTGTCACACTGGTGGTGGTACACTGTGTCACACTGGTGGTGGTACACTGTGTCACACTGGTGGTGGTACACTGTGTCACACTGGTGGTGGTGGTACACTGTGTCACACTGGTGGTGGTACACTGTGTCACACTGGTGGTGGTACACTGTGTCACACTGGTGGTGGTACACTGTGTCACACTGGTGGTGGTACACTGTGTCTCACTGGTGGTGGTACACTGTGTCACACTGGTGGTGGTGGTACACTGTGTCACACTGGTGGTGGTGGTACACTGTGTCACACTGGTGGTGGTACACTGTGTCACACTGGTGGTGGTGGTACACTGTGTCACACTGGTGGTGGTACACTGTGTCACACTGGTGGTGGTACACTGTGTCACACTGGTGGTGGTACACTGTGTCACACTGGTGGTGGTGGTACACTGTGTCACACTGGTGGTGGTACACTGTGTCACACTTTGGTGGTACACTGTGTCACACTGGTGGTGGTGGTACACTGTGTCACACTGGTGGTGGTACACTGTGTCACACTGGTGGTGGTACACTGTGTCACACTGGTGGTGGTACACTGTGTCACACTGGTGGTGGTACACTGTGTCACACTGGTGGTGGTGGTACACTGTGTCACACTGGTGGTGGTACACTGTGTCACACTGGTGGTGGTACACTGTGTCACACTGGTGGTGGTGGTACACTGTGTCACACTGGTGGTGGTGGTACACTGTGTCACACTGGTGGTGGTACACTGTGTCACACTGGTGGTGGTACACTGTGTCACACTGGTGGTGGTACACTGTGTCACACTGGTGGTGGTGGTACACTGTGTCACACTGGTGGTGGTGGTACACTGTGTCACACTGGTGGTGGTACACTGTGTCACACTGGTGGTGGTGGTACACTGTGTCACACTGGTGGTGGTGGTACACTGTGTCACACTGGTGGTGGTACACTGTGTCACACTGGTGGGGTGGTACACTGTGTCACACTGGTGGTGGTACACTGTGTCACACTGGTGGTGGTGGTACACTGTGTCACACTGGTGGTGGTACACTGTGTCACACTGGTGGTGGTACACTGTCACACTGGTGGTGGTACACTGTGTCACACTGGTGGTGGTGGTACACTGTGTCACACTGGTGGTGGTACACTGTGTCACACTGGTGGTGGTACACTGTGTCACACTGGTGGTGGTACACTGTGTCACACTGGTGGTGGTACACTGTGTCACACTGGTGGTGGTACACTGTGTCACACTGGTGGTGGTACACTGTGTCACACTGGTGGTGGTGGTACACTGTGTCACACTGGTGGTGGTTCACTGTGTCACACTGGTGGTGGTGGTACACTGTGTCACACTGGTGGTGGTACACTGTGTCACACTGGTGGTGGTACACTGTGTCACACTGGTGGTGGTGGTACACTGTGTCACACTGGTGGTGGTACACTGTGTCACACTGGTGGTGGTGGTACACTGTGTCACACTGGTGGTGGTACACTGTGTCACACTGGTGGTGGTGGTACACTGTGTCACACTGGTGGTGGTGGTACACTGTGTCACACTGGTGGTGGTGGTACACTGTGTCACACTGGTGGTGGTGGTACACTGTGTCTCACTGGTGGTGGTGGTACACTGTGTCACACTGGTGGTGGTGGTACACTGTGTCACACTGGTGGTGGTACACTGTCACACTGGTGGTGGTGGTACACTGTGTCACACTGGTGGTGGTGGTACACTGTGTCACACTGGTGGTGGTACACTGTGTCACACTGGTGGTGGTGGTACACTGTGTCACACTGGTGGTGGTACACTGTGTCACACTGGTGGTGGTACACTGTGTCACACTGGTGGTGGTACACTGTGTCACACTGGTGGTGGTGGTACACTGTGTCACACTGGTGGTGGTACACTGTGTCACTTTGTGTGGTACACTGTGTCACACTGGTGGTGGTACACTGTGTCACACTGGTGGTGGTACACTGTGTCACACTGGTGGTGGTACACTGTGTCACACTGGTGGTGGTACACTGTGTCACACTGGTGGTGGTACACTGTGTCACACTGGGTGGTGGTACACTGTGTCACACTGGTGGTGGTACACTGTGTCACACTGGTGGTGGTACACTGTGTCTCACTGGTGGTGGTGGTACACTGTGTCACACTGGTGGTGGTGGTACACTGTGTCACACTGGTGGTGGTGGTACACTGTGTCACACTGGTGGTGGTACACTGTGTCACACTGGTGGTGGTGGTACACTGTGTCCACTGGTGGTGGTACACTGTGTCACACTGGTGGTGGTGGTACACTGTGTCACACTGGGTGGTGGTACACTGTGTCACACTGGTGGTGGTACACTGTGTCACACTGGTGGTGGTGGTACACTGTGTCACACTGGTGGTGGTGGTACACTGTGTCACACTGGTGGTGGTACACTGTGTCACACTGGTGGTGGTACACTGTGTCACACTGGTGGTGGTGGTACACTGTGTCACACTGGTGGTGGTACACTGTGTCACACTGGTGGTGGTGGTACACTGTGTCACACTGGTGTGGTGGTACACTGTGTCACACTGGTGGTGGTACACTGTGTCACACTGGTGGTGGTGGTGGTACACTGTGTCACACTGGTGGTGGTACACTGTGTCACACTGGTGGTGGTACACTGTGTCACACTGGTGGTGGTACACTGTGTCACACTGGTGGTGGTACACTGTGTCTCACTGGTGGTGGTACACTGTGTCACACTGGTGGTGGTACACTGTGTCACACTGGTGGTGGTACACTGTGTCACACTGGTGGTGGTACACTGTGTCACACTGGTGGTGGTACACTGTGTCACACTGGTGGTGGTACACTGTGTCACACTGGTGGTGGTACACTGTGTCTCACTGGTGGTGGTACACTGTGTCACACTGGTGGTGGTACACTGTGTCACACTGGTGGTGGTACACTGTGTCACACTGGTGGTGGTACACTGTGTCACACTGGTGGTGGTACACTGTGTCACACTGGTGGTGGTACACTGTGTCACACTGGTGGTGGTACACTGTGTCACACTGGTGGTGGTACACTGTGTCACACTGGTGGTGGTACACTGTGTCACACTGGCGGTGGTACACTGTTCACTCACTGGTGGTGGTGGTACACTGTGTAACACTGGTGGTGATTCACTGTGTCACACTGGTGGTGGTGGTACACTGTGTCTCACTGGTGGTGGTACACTGTGTCACACTGGTGGTGGTACACTGTGTCACACTGGTGGTGGTGGTACACTGTGTCCACTGGTGGTGGTCACTGTGTCACACTGGTGGTGGTGGTACACTGTGTCACACTGGTGGTGGTGGTACACTGTGTCACACTGGTGGTGGTGGTACACTGTGTCACACTGGTGGTGGTGGTACACTGTGTCACACTGGTGGTGGTACACTGTCACACTGGTGGTGGTACACTGTGTCTCACTGGTGGTGGTGGTACACTGTGTCACACTGGCGGTGGTGTACACTGTGTCACACTGGTGGTGGTGGTACACTGTGTCACACTGGTGGTGGTGGTACACTGTGTCACACTGGTGGTGGTGGTACACTGTGTCACACTGGCGGTGGTGGTACACTGTGTCACACTGGTGGTGGTACACTGTCACACTGGTGGTGGTACACTGTGTCACACTGGTGGTGGTACACTGTGTCACACTGGTGGTGTGGGTACACTGTGTCACACTGGTGGTGGTGGTACACTGTGTCTCACTG
>WNGS01002106.1:33671-44039 GCA_020271785.1 Procambarus virginalis
TTGTGTAAGATGGGGCTCCACGATGAGGCAATGTACTTGAAAACTTGTCTCATATAGGCAGTGAACATAGATCTAAGAGCCTCTATATCTATATTCCTGAATAATATTCTGACTTTTGTGGTGTTCTCTGGTGGCGTTGTCTTTTGTATGTGCTTCCGGAATTAAGTTTGGTGTTACGTCCACTCCTTGGTCTTTTACTCTTGTCGTCACTGGAAGGAAGTCTCCCTTTATTGTGTACTGTCCTTATGGTCTCCTGGCACCTGTTCCCATTTCCTTCTCCCTACACTTGCTATTGTTGAAATCTAATAGCCATTTATCGGACTAACTCTGCAACTTGTGTAAGTCTTCTTGGAGAAACTCACATTCAACAACTCTTCTCATTAGGTTTGCATCGTCTGCAACCATTGACATGTAAGATTAAACTCCTGCAGACAGGTTCTTTAGTAGGCATCCATCAGTCTCAGGAGACTATGGAGTTGCGCTCTGGTTGTCGGCCTGGAGTGGACTGTCTGCAAGTCCTGTACATAAACGAAAAATAGTATTGGACCGAGCAGCGACCCTTGAGGTGGTCCCCGTGTTACTCAATGTCAGTACCACTCCTCATTCCTCGCTGTGACTCTGACTCCTGTCTGTTAGGTAATCCTTACCTATGTCAGTGCTTTACCACTTACCTCCGCCTGCCTTTGAAATTTGGGTACTAATTTCTTGTGAGGTAGCGTGTCAAAGGTTTTTTCAGCAGTTCAAAAATACGCAGCCAGCCCAACCTTTTCTGTCCTCTCTTATTTCCCTAACTTTATCACAGAACTCCGGTAGGTTTATCGAGCACGATTTCCCATCCTTAAAGCCACGTTGATGAGTTGTTTGCATACCTAATTCTTGGCAGATGTGTGACTAATCTTATACTTATTTTGCATTCGACAACCTTCTGGGGGGGGGATGCTTGCCAGCGACACTAGTCTGTAGTGAAGTGCCTCTACTCTCACATTTGGCTTTTTCCAGCAGTTGAGCAGTTCTCTCTTTGCAGGTGACTTATTAAGATAAATAAGAGTATGCTAAGGCCTGTGTCACTTCTTATAACAACCATGGTAATATGTTGTCTGGTCTGATAGTTTAAAATTGGTCTAGTGATGCTGTTGTTTCATTACTTCCTCTTGTGATGCCGCAATGTTAACAGTCTCTCATCTAGTGCCACCTCCTTTTGTAGCACTGAGGGCTGATCAAGCTCTGTTGTGAACACTCCATGCAAGCTGACGAGAGTCCTAGCAAATTCTTTACAATTCCTGTACTGATATTACCTCCTGTGTCTTGGCAGTATCTTGAGCCTCAGATTATTAGAACTAATGATATTCTCTCTCCTCCTTCTGCTTCTTGGCACTGTCTATTGAGCCTCTGGTTATTTATTCTCTCTTCCTTCTGCTTCTTGGCGCTGTCTATTGAACAACGGGTTCTCTCCTATTTGTTTACTTATTGCTGGCATGAATCTTTTTTTTCCGCCTCTTGCATCTTAGTTTGACTTGGTCCATTGTTTACTCTTAACTGTCTGCCCTCGAAGTTCTTCTCCAGTGAATTCTTCCAGATTCTTTCATGTAATCTCCCTTTGCTATAGTCTATCTCCTTTCCCTGGCCACATGCCTCCTTGGCGATGGTTTAAGTTAGGTCATGAAGTCAAATACCACCAGGGCACAATGGTCAGTGAGTCCAGGGTACAATGGTCAGTGAGTCCCAGGGTACAATGGTCAGTGAGTCCCAGGGTACAATGGTCAGTGAGTCCCAGGGCACAATGGTCAGTGAGTCCCAGGGTACAATGGTCAGTGAGTCCCAGGGTACAATGGTCAGTGAGTCCCAGGGTACAATGGTCAGTGAGTCCCAGGGCACAATGGTCAGTGAGTCCCAGGGTACAATGGTCAGTGAGTCCCAGGGCACAATGGTCAGTGAGTCCCAGGACACAATGGTCAGTGAGTCCCAGGGCACAATGGTCAGTGAGTCCCAGGACACAATGGTCAGTGAGTCCCAGGACACAATGGTCAGTGAGTCCCAGGGCACAATGGTCAGTGAGTCCCAGGGTACAATGGTCAGTGAGTCCCAGGGCACAATGGTCAGTGAGTCCCAGGGTACAATGGTCAGTGAGTCCCAGGGCACAATGGTCAGTGAGTCCCAGGGCACAATGGTCAGTGAGTCCCAGGGTACAATGGTCAGTGAGTCCCAGGGCACAATGGTCAGTGAGTCCCAGGGCACAATGGTCAGTGAGTCCCAGGGCACAATGGTCAGTGAGTCCCAGGGTACAATGGTCAGTGAGTCCCTGAGTACAATGGTCAGTGAGTCCAGAGTACAATGGTCAGTGAGTCCCAGGGTACAATGGTCAGTGAGTCCCAGAGTACAATGGTCAGTGAGTCCCAGAGTACAATGGTCAGTGAGTCCAGGGTACAATGGTCAGTGAGTCCCAGGGCACAATGGTCAGTGAGTCCCAGGGCACAATGGTCAGTGAGTCCCAGGGCACAATGGTCAGTGAGTCCCAGGGTACAATGGTCAGTGAGTCCCAGGGTACAATGGTCAGTGAGTCCCAGGGTACAATGGTCAGTGAGTCCCAGGGCACAATGGTCAGTGAGTCCCAGGGTACAATGGTCAGTGAGTCCCAGGGCACAATGGTCAGTGAGTCCCAGGGCACAATGGTCAGTGAGTCCCAGGGTACAATGGTCAGTGAGTCCCAGGACACAATGGTCAGTGAGTCCCAGGGTACAATGGTCAGTGAGTCCCAGAGTACAATGGTCAGTGAGTCCCAGGGCACAATGGTCAGTGAGTCCCAGGACACAATGGTCAGTGAGTCCCAGGGCACAATGGTCAGTGAGTCCCAGGACACAATGGTCAGTGAGTCCCAGGGCACAATGGTCAGTGAGTCCCAGGACACAATGGTCAGTGAGTCCCAGGGCACAATGGTCAGTGAGTCCCAGGACACAATGGTCAGTGAGTCCCAGGACACAATGGTCAGTGAGTCCCAGGGTACAATGGTCAGTGAGTCCCAGAGTACAATGGTCAGTGAGTCCCAGAGTACAATGGTCAGTGAGTCCCAGAGTACAATGGTCAGTGAGTCCCAGAGTACAATGGTCAGTGAGTCCCAGGACACAATGGTCAGTGAGTCCCAGGGTACAATGGTCAGTGAGTCCCAGGACACAATGGTCAGTGAGTCCCAGGGTACAATGGTCAGTGAGTCCCAGGACACAATGGTCAGTGAGTCCCAGGACACAATGGTCAGTGAGTCCCAGGGTACAATGGTCAGTGAGTCCCAGGGTACAATGGTCAGTGAGTCCCAGGGTACAATGGTCAGTGAGTCCCAGGGCACAATGGTCAGTGAGTCCCAGGGTACAATGGTCAGTGAGTCCCAGGGCACAATGGTCAGTGAGTCCCAGGGCACAATGGTCAGTGAGTCCCAGGGTACAATGGTCAGTGAGTCCCAGGACACAATGGTCAGTGAGTCCCAGGGTACAATGGTCAGTGAGTCCCAGAGTACAATGGTCAGTGAGTCCCAGGGCACAATGGTCAGTGAGTCCCAGGACACAATGGTCAGTGAGTCCCAGGGCACAATGGTCAGTGAGTCCCAGGACACAATGGTCAGTGAGTCCCAGGGCACAATGGTCAGTGAGTCCCAGGACACAATGGTCAGTGAGTCCCAGGGTACAATGGTCAGTGAGTCCCAGGACACAATGGTCAGTGAGTCCCAGGGTACAATGGTCAGTGAGTCCCAGGACACAATGGTCAGTGAGTCCCAGGACACAATGGTCAGTGAGTCCCAGGACACAATGGTCAGTGAGTCCCAGGGCACAATGGTCAGTGAGTCCCAGGACACAATGGTCAGTGAGTCCCAGGGTACAATGGTCAGTGAGTCCCTGAGTACAATGGTCAGTGAGTCCCAGAGTACAATGGTCAGTGAGTCCCAGGGTACAATGGTCAGTGAGTCCCAGAGTACAATGGTCAGTGAGTCCCAGGGTACAATGGTCACTGAGTCCCAGGACACAATGGTCACTGAGTCACAGGGCACAATGGTCACCGAGTCCCCGTGGTATTTCGTGCTCCAATTTCTCAATATCTTCCTCGGTCAGGGCGAAGATCAGGTCCAATAAGAGGCTTGGTGTATCTTCTCCCATTTCTCCGGTGTCATCGTTAACTTGCTGTATACGTCTTAAGAAGAAGTTTCTGTCCACCACTTCCACTAACTTCGGTCCAGGGAGTTAATTCCCCACCGTGGGGGATTTCTCGATTCCCAATCGATTGATGAGAGTACCGAACTCTTGAATGATAGCAGTTGACCCTTGAATGCTAGTAGCTGACCCTTGTATGATAGTAGGTGACCCCTGAATGATAGTAGCTGACCCCTGAATGATAGTAGCTGACCCCAGAATGATAGTAGCTGACCCCTGAATGATAGTAGCTGACCCTTGAATGATAGTAGCTGACCCCTGAATGATAGTAGATGACCCCTGAATGATAGTACCTGACCACTGAATGATAGTAGCTGACCCTTGAATGATAGTACCTGACCCTTGAATGATAGTAGCTGACCCCTGAATGATAGTAGCTGACCCCAGAATGATAGTAGCTGACCCCTGAATGATAGTAGCTGACCCTTGAATGATAGTAGCTGACCCCTGAATGATAGTAGATGACCCTTGAATGATAGTAGCTGACCCCTGAATGATAGTAGCTGACCCTTGAATGATAGTAGTTGACCCTTGAATGATAGTAGCTGACCCCTGAATGATAGTAGCTGACCCATGAATGATAGTAGCTGACCCTTGAATGATAGTAGCTGACCCCTGAATGATAGTAGCTGACCCATGAATGATAGTAGCTGACCCCTGAATGATAGTAGCTGACCCCTGAATGATAGTAGCTGACCCATGAATGATAGTAGCTGACCCCTGAATGATAGTAGCTGACCCCTGAATGATAGTAGCTGACCCCTGAATGATAGTAGCTGACCCCTGAATGATAGTACCTGACCCCTGAATGATAGTAGCTGACCCCCTGAATGATAGTAGCTGATCCCTGAATGATAGTAGCTGACCCCTGAATGATAGTACCTGACTCCTGAATGATAGTAGCTGACCCTTGAATGATAGTAGCTGACCCCTGAATGATAGTAGCTGACCCCTGAATGATAGTACCTGACCCCTGAATGATAGTAGCTGACCCTTGAATGATAGTAGCTGACCCCTGAATGATAGTAGCTGACCCTTGAATGATAGTAGCTGACCCCTGAATGATAGTACCTGACCCCTGAATGATAGTAGCTGACCCCTGAATGATAGTAGCTGACCCTTGAATGATAGTAGCTGACCCCTGAATGATAGTAGCTGACCCCTGAATGATAGTAGCTGACCCCTGAATGATAGTACCTGACCCCTGAATGATAGTAGCTGACCCCTGAATGATAGTAGCTGACCCCTGAATGATAGTAGCTGACCCCTGAATGATAGTAGCTGACCCCTGAATGATAGTAGCTGACCCCTGAATGATAGTACCTGACCCCTGAATGATAGTAGCTGACCCCCTGAATGATAGTAGCTGATCCCTGAATGATAGTAGCTGACCCCTGAATGATAGTACCTGACCCCTGAATGATAGTAGCTGACCCTTGAATGATAGTAGCTGACCCCTGAATGATAGTAGCTGACCCTTGAATGATAGTAGCTGACCCTTGAATGATAGTAGCTGACCCTTGAATGATAGTAGCTGACCCCTGAATGATAGTAGCTGACCCTTGAATGATAGTAGCTGACCCCTGAATGATAGTAGCTGACCCTTGAATGATAGTAGCTGACCCCTGAATGATAGTAGCTGACCCTTGAATGATAGTAGCTGACCCTTGAATGATAGTAGCTGACCCCTGAATGATAGTAGCTGACCCCTGAATGATAGTAGCTGACCCCTGAATGATAGTAGCTGACCCCTGAATGATAGTAGCTGACCCCTGAATGATAGTACCTGACCCCTGAATGATAGTAGCTGACCCTTGAATGATAGTAGCTGACCCCTGAATGATAGTAGCTGACCCCTGAATGATAGTAGCTGACCCTTGAATGATAGTAGCTGACCCTTGAATGATAGTAGCTGACCCCTGAATGATAGTAGCTGACCCCTGAATGATAGTAGATGACCCTTGAATGATAGTAGCTGACCCCTGAATGATAGTAGCTGACCCTTGAATGATAGTAGCTGACCCCTGAATGATAGTAGCTGACCCTTGAATGATAGTAGCTAACCCCTGAATGATAGTAGCTGACCCTTGAATGATAGTACCTGACCCCTGAATGATATTAGCTGACCCTTGAATGATAGTAGCTGACCCCTGAATGATAGTAGCTAACCCCTGAATGATAGTAGCTGACCCTTGAATGATAGTACCTGACCCCTGAATGATATTAGCTGACCCTTGAATGATAGTAGCTGACCCCTGAATGATAGTAGCTGACCCTTGAATGACTGTAGCTAACCCCTGAATGATAGTACCTTGAGGGCCAGGATCCCTTGAATATTAGTCGCTTTACGCCTGTTATTGTAGTATAATAATTCTCCCCATTGTCTCTCTGCTAAATCAGGTTGGTGGCAGCGATGATGTGTATTTGTTTCAGAGTAGCAGCTCTCTCTCTCTCTCTCTCCTCTCTCTCTCTCTCTCTCTCTCTCTCTCTCTCTCTCTCTCTCTCTCTCTCTCTCCGTGACCGATGAATGACAGCACCTAATGGTGGTGACCTGTGTTGACCTGTCTGCAGGACGACGCTGGAGGTGAAGCAGATCGGCAACAGCATGATGCAGATCATGCCGGAGCTGGTGGGGAAGCGACTCACCGACTGGTTCGACATCACCAGACCTCACGTCGACTTCGAGTTCTACAGCGTAAGTTCCAAGCCCGGGAGAGGGGGGCGTCCTCGCGCGCCACTTTTCCCGCGTTTCAGGCACGCTGTACCGCGATGCCTCTCACTGCCTCCTCTTCTTCTTCAGCCCATTCTTAACCCTTAGTTGGCAACATTCTTGTTTCACTGTCTGTTCCTCATTATCATTCTTCCCTTACATAAAACTTCACATTCTCCCCCTTACATAAGCCACCCCCGTCACCCTGACTACCCACAGCAGGTGGTGGTCAGTGTAGTGTTGTGTACAGCAGGTGGTGGTCAGTGTGTAGTGTTGTGTACAGCAGGTGGTGGTCAGTGTAGTGTGGTACAGCAGGTGGTGGTCAGTGTAGTGTTGTGTACAGCAGGTGGTGGTCAGTGTAGTGTTGTGTACAGCAGGTGGTGGTCAGTGTAGTGTTGTGTACAGCAGGTGGTGGTCAGTGTAGTGTTGTGTACAGCAGGTGGTTGTCAGTGTAGTGTGTGTACAGCAGGTGGTGGTCAGTGTAGGGTGTGTACAGCAGGTGGTGGTCAGTGTGTAGTGTTGTGTACAGCAGGTGGTGGTGGTCAGTGTAGTGTTGTGTACAGCTGGTGGTGGTCAGTGTAGTGTTGTGTACAGCTGGTGGTGGTCAGTGTAGTGTTGTGTACAGCAGGTGGTGGTCAGTGTAGTGTTGTGTACAGCAGGTGGTGGTCAGTGTGTAGTGTTGTGTACAGCAGGTGGTGGTGGTCAGTGTAGTGTTGTGTACAGCAGGTGGTGGTCAGTGTAGTGTTGTGTACAGCTGGTGGTGGTCAGTGTGTAGTGTTGTGTACAGCAGGTGGTGGTCAGTGTGTGTAGTGTACAGCTGATGGTGGTCAGTGTGTAGTGTTGTGTACAGCAGGTGGTGGTGGGTCAGTGTAGTGTTGTGTACAGCAGGTGGCGGTCAGTGTGTAGTGCTGTGTACAGCAGGTGGTGGTCAGTGTAGTGGTGTGTACAGCAGGCGGTGGTCAGTGGTGTAGTGTTGTGTACAGCAGGTGGTGGTCAGTGTGTGTAGTGTTGTGTACAGCAGGTGGTGGTCAGTGTAGTGTTGTGTACAGCAGGTGGTGGTGGTCAGTGTGTAGTGTTGTGTACAGCAGGTGGTGGTGGTCAGTGTTGTGTTGTGTACAGCAGGTGGTGGTCAGTGTGTAGTGTTGTGTACAGCAGGTGGGTGGTCAGTGTAGTGTTGTGTACAGCAGGTGGTGGTCAGTGTAGTGTTGTGTACAGCAGGTGGTGGTCAGTGTAGTGTTGTGTACAGCAGGTGGTGGTCAGTGTAGTGTTGTGTACAGCAGGTAGTGGTCAGTGTAGTGTTGTGTACAGCAGGTGGTGGTGGTCAGTGTAGTGTTGTGTACAGCAGGTGGTGGTCAGTGTGTGTAGTGTTGTGTACAGCAGGTGGTGGTGGTCAGTGTAGTGTTGTGTACAGCAGGTGGTGGTCAGTGTAGTGTTGTGTACAGCAGGTGGCGGTCAGTGTGTAGTGTTGTGTACAGCAGGTGGTGGTCAGTGTAGAGTTGTGTACAGCAGGTGGTGGTCAGTGTAGTGTTGTGTACAACAGGTGGTGGTCAGTGTGTAGTGTTGTGTACAGCAGGTGGTGGTCAGTGTAGTGCTGTGTACAGCAGGTGGTGGTCAGTGTGTAGTGTTGTGTACAGCAGGTGGTGGTCAGTGTGTAGTGTTGTGTACAGCTGGTGGTGGTCAGTGTGTAGTGTTGTGTACAGCAGGTGGTGGTCAGTGTGTAGTGTTGTGTACAGCAGGTGGCGGGTCAGTGTAGTGTTGTGTACAGCAGGTGGTGGTCAGTGTAGTGTTGTGTACAGAGGTGGTGGTCAGTGTAGTGTTGTGTAAAGCAGGTGGTGGTGGTCAGTGTGTAGTGTTGTGTACAGCAGGTGGTGGTGGTCAGTGTTGTGTTGTGTACAGCAGGTGGTGGTCAGTGTAGTGTTGTGTTCAGCAGGTGGTGGTCAGTGTAGTGTTGGTACCAGTGTGGTGGTCAGTGTAGTGTTGTGTACAGCAGGTGGTGGTCAGTGTGTAGTGTTGTGTACAGCAGGTGGTGGTGGTCAGTGTAGTGTTGTGTACAGCTGGTGGGGTCAGTGTAGTGTTGTGTACAGCTGGTGGTGGTCAGTGTAGTGTTGTGTACAGCAGGTGGTGGTCAGTGTAGTGTTGTGTACAGCAGGTGGTGGTCAGTGTGTAGTGTTGTGTACAGCAGGTGGTGGTGGTCAGTGTAGTGTGTGTACAGCAGGTGGTGGTCAGTGTAGTGTTGTGTACAGCTGGTGGTGGTCAGTGTGTAGTGTTTGTGTACAGCAGGTGGTGGTCAGTGTGTGTAGTGCACAGCTGATGGTGGTCAGTGTTAGTGTTGTGTACAGCAGGTGGTGGTGGTCAGTGTAGTGTTGTGTACAGCAGGTGGCGGTCAGTGGGTAGTGCTGTGTACAGCAGGTGGTGGTCAGTGTAGTGTTGTGTACAGCAGGTGGTGGTCAGTGTGTGTAGTGTTGTGTACAGCAGGTGGTGGTCAGTGTGTGTAGTGTTGTGTACAGCAGGTGGTGGTCAGTGTAGTGTTGTGTACAGCAGGTGGTGGTGGTCAGTGTGTAGTGTTGTGTACAGCAGGTGGTGGTGGTCAGTGTTTGTTGTGTACAGCAGGTGGTGGTCAGTGTGTAGTGTTGTGTACAGCAGGTGGTGGTCAGTGTAGTGTTGTGTACAGCAGGTGGTGGTCAGTGTAGTGTTGTGTACAGCAGGTGGTGGTCAGTGTAGTGTGTACAGCAGGTGGTGGTCAGTGTAGTGTTGTGTACAGCAGGTAGTGGTCAGTGTAGTGTTGTGTACAGCAGGTGGTGGTGGTCAGTGTAGTGTTGTGTACAGCAGGTGGTGTGTCAGTGTGTGTAGTGTTGTGTACAGCAGGGTTGGTGGTCAGTGTAGTTGTTTTGTACAGCAGGTGGTGGTCAGTGTAGTGTTGTGTACAGCAGGTGGTGGTCAGTGTGTAGTGTTGTGTACAGCAGGTGGTGGTCAGTGTAGAGTTGTGTACAGCAGGTGGTGGTCAGTGTAGTGTTGTGTACAACAGGTGGTGGTCAGTGTGTAGTGTTGTGTACAGCAGGTGGTGGTCAGTGTAGTGCTGTGTACAGCAGGTGGTGGTCAGTGTGTAGTGTTGTGTACAGCAGGTGGTGGTCAGTGTGTAGTGTTGTGTACAGCTGGTGGTGGTCAGGTGTAGTGTTGTGTACAGCAGGTGGTGGTCAGTGTGTAGTGTTGTGTACAGCAGGTGGCGGTCAGTGTAGTGTTGTGTACAGCAGGTGGGGTCAGTGTAGTGTTGTGTACAGAAGGGGTGGTTCAGTGTAGTGTTGTGTAAAGCAGGTGGTGGTGGTCAGTGTGTAGTGTTGTGTACAGCAGGTGGTGGTGGTCAGTGTTGTGTTGTGTACAGCAGGTGGTGGTCAGTGTGTAGTGTTGTGTTCAGCAGGTGGTGGTCAGTGTAGTGTTGTGTACAGCAGGTGGTGGTCAGTGTAGTGT
>WNGS01002107.1:12909-40301 GCA_020271785.1 Procambarus virginalis
GGCCACTACACACACACACCGTATCATCACTGTGTGCCAATACTTCCACCTCCACTCTCCAGATACACACTGGCAGAGGGTTTCAGCAACACGCTGATAGGGGTCTCAAACAATCACATACAGGGGTAGTTAACACCCTGGCAGAAGTCCCTAGCAGCTCGCTAGCAGCACTTCTCAACAGACGCACCACTGTCGTCGCTTAACTCTGGCCAATCCCTGGTACGACAGCCCATCCAACACTGCTATAACCGACGACGGCCAATTTGCCCTTTCACAGGACCAAGTTAAGAGTTCTCGGACTGCCCAAGGTGAACTGCCCTCCTTGCCACAATTGCCTCCTTATGTCACCTCTGTGAACAAAAAACACCATTAATTAGATTGAAAGTATACAGAGGGGGCCCTTAGGTTAACACCCATCCACCGGGGAATTGAAATTGTAACTTATAGCTACAACCTAGATGGCGTTGATCTTGAAATGCCAACCACCAGGAGTCATCCTCATCGACCTCACCTTCTAACCGAGACAGGAAACTGAAGCCTTTCACCGATACTAAGCCACCACCATCAGATGCCGTTGTATGTGTTGCACCCAATACTGGGGGAGTTGAAGTGCAGACCCATAGATGGCGCTGGAATCACCACTCCATACTCCAGCGATGGTGTCGATACTAGTAGATACTAGATATCTACTACTAGTAGATACTAGTAGAACAGTAGGCTACTGTTCCACATGGCCGCCTGGCGAGGCTATATGTAGGCTACTGATCAACATGGCCGCCTGGCGAGGCTATATGTAGGCTACTGTTCCACATGGCCGCCTGGCGAGGCTATATGTAGGCTACTGATCAACATGGCCGCCTGGCGAGGCTATATGTAGGCTACTGTTCCACATGGCCGCCTGGCGAGGCTATATGTAGGCTACTGATCAACATGGCCGCCTGGCGAGGCTATATGTAGGCTACTGTTCCACATGGCCGCCTGGTGAGGCTATATGTAGGCTACTGTTCCACATGGCCGCCTGGCGAGGCTATATGTAGGCTACTGATCAACATGGCCGCCTGGCGAGGCTATATGTAGGCTACTGTTCCACATGGCCGCCTGGCGAGGCTATATGTAGGCTACTGTTCCACATGGCCGCCTGGTGAGGCTATATGTAGGCTACTGTTCCACATGGCCGCCTGGTGAGGCTATATGTGGGCTACTGTTCCACATGGCCGCCTGGCGAGGCTATATGTAGGCTACTGATCAACATGGCCGCCTGGCGAGGCTATATGTAGGCTACTGATCAACATGGCCGCCTGGCGAGGCTATATGTAGGCTACTGTTCCACATGGCCGCCTGGCGAGGCTATATGTAGGCTTTGCTCCACATGGCCGCCTGGTGAGGCTATACGTAGGCTACTGATCCACATGGCCGCCTGGTGAGGCTATATGAGGCTAATGATCCACATGGCCGCCTGGCGAGGCTATATGTAGGCTTTGCTCCACATGGCCGCCTGGTGAGGCTAATGATCCACATGGCCGCCTGGTGAGGCTACTGATCCACATGGCCGCCTGGTGAGGCTACTGATCCACATGGCCGCCTGGTGAGGCTACTGATCCACATGGCCGCCTGGTGAGGCTACTGATCCACATGGCCGCCTGGTGAGGCTACTGATCCACATGGCCGCCTGGTGAGGCTACGGATCCACATGGCCGCCTGGTGAGGCTATATGTAGGCTAATGATCCACATGGCCGCCTGGCGAGGCTATATGTAGGCTTTGCTCCACATGGCCGCCTGGTGAGGCTAATGATCCACATGGCCGCCTGGTGAGGCTACTGATCCACATGGCCGCCTGGTGAGGCTACTGATCCACATGGCCGCCTGGTGAGGCTACTGATCCACATGGCCGCCTGGTGAGGCTACTGATCCACATGGCCGCCTGGTGAGGCTACTGATCCACATGGCCGCCTGGTGAGGCTATATGTAGGCTACTGATCCACATGGCCGCCTGGCGAGGCTATATGTAGGCTACTGATCCACATGGCCGCCTGGCGAGGCTATATGTAGGCTACTGATCCACATGGCCGCCTGGCGAGGCTATATGTAGGCTACTGTTGCACATGGCCGCCTGGCGAGGCTATATGTAGGCTACTGTTCCACATGGCCGCCTGGTGAGGCTATATGTAGGCTACTGTTCCACATGGCCGCCTGGCGAGGCTATATGTAGGCTTTGCTCCACATGGCCGCCTGGTGAGGCTAATGATCCACATGGCCGCCTGGTGAGGCTACTGATCCACATGGCCGCCTGGTGAGGCTACTGATCCACATGGCCGCCTGGTGAGGCTACTGATCCACATGGCCGCCTGGTGAGGCTACTGATCCACATGGCCGCCTGGTGAGGCTACTGATCCACATGGCCGCCTGGTGAGGCTACGGATCCACATGGCCGCCTGGTGAGGCTATATGTAGGCTAATGATCCACATGGCCGCCTGGCGAGGCTATATGTAGGCTTTGCTCCACATGGCCGCCTGGTGAGGCTAATGATCCACATGGCCGCCTGGTGAGGCTACTGATCCACATGGCCGCCTGGTGAGGCTACTGATCCACATGGCCGCCTGGTGAGGCTACTGATCCACATGGCCGCCTGGTGAGGCTACTGATCCACATGGCCGCCTGGTGAGGCTACTGATCCACATGGCCGCCTGGTGAGGCTATATGTAGGCTACTGATCCACATGGCCGCCTGGCGAGGCTATATGTAGGCTACTGATCCACATGGCCGCCTGGCGAGGCTATATGTAGGCTACTGTTGCACATGGCCGCCTGGCGAGGCTATATGTAGGCTACTGATCCACATGGCGGCCTGGTGAGGCTATATGTAGGCTACTGTTCCACATGGCCGCCTGGTGAGGCTATATGTAGGCTACTGTTGCACATGGCCGCCTGGCGAGGCTATATGTAGGCTACTGTTGCACATGGCCGCCTAGTGAGGCTATATGTAGGCTACTGATCCACATGGCCGCCTGGTGAGGCTATATGTAGGCTACTGATCCACATGGCCGCCTGGTGAGGCTATATGTAGGCTACTGTTGCACATGGCCGCCTGGTGAGGCTATATGTAGGCTACTGATCCACATGGCCGCCTGGCGAGGCTACTGATCCACATGGCCACCTGGTGAGGCTATATGTAGGCTACTGATCCACATGGCCGCCTGGCGAGGCTATATGTAGGCTACTGATCCACATGGCCACCTGGTGAGGCTATATGTAGGCTACTGATCCACATGGCCACCTGGTGAGGCTATATGTAGGCTACTGATCCACATGGCCGCCTGGTGAGGCTATATGTAGACTACTGATCCACATGGCCGCCTGGTGAGGCTATATGTAGGCTACTGATCCACATGGCCACCTGGCGAGGCTATATGTAGGCTACTGATCCACATGACCGCCTGGTGAGGCTATATGTAGGCTACTGATCCACATGGCCGCCTGGCGAGGCTATATGTAGGCTACTGATCAACATGGCCGCCTGGCGAGGCTATATGTAGGCTACTGATCCACATGGCCGCCTGGCGAGGCTATATGTAGGCTACTGATCAACATGGCCGCCTGGCGAGGCTATATGTAGGCTACTGTTGCACATGGCCGCCTGGTGAGGCTACTGATCCACATGGCCGCCTGGTGAGGCTACTGATCCACATGGCCGCCTGGCGAGGCTATATGTAGGCTACTGATCTACATGGCCGCCTGGCGAGGCTATATGTAGGCTACTGATCCACATGGCCGCCTGGTGAGGCTATATGTAGGCTACTGACTGATCCACATGGCCGCCTGGTGAGGCTACTGATCCACATGGCCGCCTGGCGAGGCTATATGTAGGCTACTGATCCACATGGCCGCCTGGCGAGAGAGCACTCACGCCTTGGTGTGACATATTACCTGGTCATTGGACAATGTGACGGCACTAGCTCCTCAACATAGTGCCACAGTCACAATTATGGCACTGAACACCCTGACGGTTCCCAGTACCTTCCACTAGGCCTAAATTCCTGTACACCAGTAACACTAAAATAAACCAAGACAACAATTTGGCTTGCAGGCGGTGTAAAATAACTGGCAATTGAGGTGCAAAAAAGATACATAACTACGTCTTATAATGTAACGAGGACGCGTATTGGCCATATCTTGTATAACTGACTCAGGTGTCAAAAGGCCACCTGATTGGGTCAACAGGTTTTTTACCCGAGTCTGGCGAGTTTTCACGTACGTGTAAAATGCGAGGCTTTTGGTGCACACATCGCTGACCTTAACCGCAAGATACGTCTACGCTGTGGACTTGACCGATGAGTGGTGAATATTGTTCACGTGAGGCTACAGATGCGTGTGGCGAGAGGAGGTCGGTCCGCCAGCTTGTTCTGGCCACTAGGGAGGTTGTGGCCAGCTTGTTTCTGGCCACTAGGGAGGTGTGGCCAGCTTGTTCTGGCCACTTGGGAGGTTGTGGCCATGGTGTTCTGGCCACTAGGGAGGTTGTGGCCATGGTGTTCTGGCCACTAGGAAGGTTGTGGCCATGGTGTTCTGGTCACTAGGGAGGTTGTGGCTATGGTGTTCTGGCCACTAGGGAGGTTGTGGCCATGGTGTTCTTGCCACTAGGGAGGTTGTGGCCCATGGTGTTCTTGCCACTAGGGAGGTGTGGGCATGGTGTTCTGGCCACTAAGGAGGTTGTGGCCATGGTGTTCTGGCCACTAGGGAGGTTGTGGCCATGGTGTTCTTGCCACTAGGGAGGTTGTGGCCATGGTGTTCTGGCCACTAAGGAGGTTGTGGCCATGGTGTTCTGGCCACTAGGGAGGTTGTGGCCATGGTGTTCTGGCCACTAGGGAGGTTGTGGGCCATGGTGTTCTTGCCACTAGGGAGGTTGTGGGCGTGGTGTTCTGGCCAATAGGGAGGTTGTGGCCATGGTGTTCTGGCCACTAGGGAGGTTGTGGTCATGGTGTTCTGGCCACTAGGGAGGTTGTGGGCATGGTGTTCTGGCCACTAGGGAGGTTGTGGCCATGGTGTTCTTGCCACTAGGGAGGTTGTGGCCATGGTGTTCTTGCCACTAGGGAGGTTGTGGCCATGGTGTTCTTGCCACTAGGGAGGTTGTAGGCATGGGTGTTCTGGCCACTAGGGAGGTTGTGGCCATGGTGTTCTTGCCACTAGGGAGGTTGTGGCCATGGTGTTCTGGCCACTAGGGAGGTTGTGGCATGGTGTTCTGACCACTAGGGAGGTTGTGGGCATGGTGTTCTGGCCACTAGGGAGGTTGTGGCCATGGTGTTGTAGCCACTAGGGAGGTTGTGGCCATGGTGTTGTGGCCACTAGGGAGATTGTGGGCATGGTGTTATGGCCACTAGGAGGAGGTTGTGGCCATGGTGTTCTGCCACTAGGGAGGTTGTGGCCATGGTGTTCGGGCCACTAGGGAGGTTGTGGCCCATGGTGTTCGGGCCACTAGGGAGGTTGTGGCCATGGTGTTCTGGCCACTAGGGAGGTTGTGGCCCATGGTGTTCTGGCCACTAGGGAGGTTGTGGGCATGGTGTTCTGGCCACTAGGGAGGTTGTGGCTATGGTGTTCTGGCCACTAGGGAGGTTGTGGCCATGGTGTTCTGGCCACTAGGGAGGTTGTGGCTATGGTGTTCTGGCCACTAGGGAGGTGTGGCCCATGGTGTTCTGGCCACTAGGGAGGTTGTGGCCATGGTGTTCTTGCCACTAGGGAGGTTGTGGCCATGGTGTTCTGGCCACTAGGGAGGTTGTGGGCATGGTGTTCTGGCCACTAGGGAGGTTGTGGCCCATGGTTTTGGCCACTAGGGAGGTTGTGGCCATGGTGTTCTGGCCACTAGGGAGGTTGTGGCCCATGGTGTTTTGGCCACTATGGAGGTTGTGGACATGGTGTTGTAGCCACTAGGGAGGTTGTGGCCATGGTTCTGGCCACTAGGGAGGGTGTGGCCATGGTGTTCTGGCCACTAGGGAGGTTGTGGCCATGGTGTTCTGGCCACTAGGGAGGTTGTGGGCATGGTGTTGTGGCCACTAAGGAGGTTGTGGCCATGGTGTTCTGGCCACTAGGGAGGTTGTGGCCATGGTGTTGTGGCCACTAGGGAGGTTGTGGCCATGGTGTTGTGGCCACTAGGGAGGTTGTGGCCATGGTGTTCTGGCCACTAGGGAGGTTGTGGCCATGGTGTTGTGGCCACTAGGGAGGTTGTGGCCATGGTGTTGTAGGCTGGGTATTGTACTGACCGTGAGCTACCTTCACCACGCCTTGTGACCTTCCTCTCCTGCACTCGTACATTAAGTAGAGATTATGTGCGGTTACCTGACTCACTGGGTGACCTGGCTCGCCTGCACATGGGTACACGTGAGGCAGGTACTTGACTCACTCATCATCTGAATCCCATCATTAAATATAATAATACTAATAAAAATAAATAATTAAACATTATTAAGCAACAACAATTAGTTCTAAAAATATATTCATGGTTGCTTTACCTGGTATTGATGCATGGTAAAATATTGTAATGTTTTGCACCAGGGCGCTGCTGAGGCGAGACGTGTGTCAGTGAGCAGTAGTGAAGGCGGCAGAGTTGGTGGTGTTCACACTGGCTTAGTTGAGACAAGCACCCGCTCCATCACCCCCGTACTGCCTGCACCAGTCATTGACACTACTAGTTTGGAGACGACATATACGATATAGCTCCTGGGTTATATACCTATATTATAAGAGCGTGAGTGTATCATATGTTATAATTTGTAATGTATTAGAAAAAGAATGAAGATTAAGGGAAAATACGAGGTAAATATGAGCACTTTGGGTTATGAGAGAAACGTTAAAGTCTTCACAAGCGGTCGGATATACCATGTTTAACCCTCTGATCCATTTTTATACTTCAATCGTGAAGCCACGTACAATTGTTAAGAGTATAGATTTATTTTTTAGATCTATTCATACATTGGGGGGTGGGGGCAAACGCCTGAGATTAATCTTGCCATCCTTTTATGTTCCCTTTTTTTGGAACTTTTACCAATTAAATAGTATGATGGCCAAAATTGAAGTACATAATATAAATGGAAAATCTAGAGACTGTTAGTACTGAGTGTTATTACTGAGGAGGACACCACATTCAAAATGGCCGCCAAAGGGAGCGTTTCATACCTGAGGCGAGGCTGCGTCGTGATTGGTGGGCGGGAGGCGGGAGCCGCTCCCCCGCCAGGAAGACGGCGCCAAGGCACATGCCGCCATTTCACCCGCTAGGTTTCGCGTATATCTCTGTGTTGGCTGTAAATGAAGACTTTGCCAGTGTTCCGTTCCAAGCCTCATCTACCCACGAAGCTTTGATGTGCTTGAGGTGCCTCCCCAGACGCCTCCAGCTCAAGGTGGGCCTGTGTTCTTGTGCCTATCTTACCACACGCGGTGTTGGCCGCCATAACCCTCAGCCCGACCACCTCAACATTACTATTGCGTCTTGTTAGCAATCCTATTGTCTTATTTCTCTTATTTTGAAAATTTATTCATTGACTCCGAGACCTTATCTTATTTAGATTAAGCAATTTCAGCATTGTCCTGATGTCTGGTAAGTCAAATGTTATGTGCAAATCTTTACTACGTTTAAAGGCCTAACATTTTCATCAGCCTAATATATTGCAAGTAATATTCGTCAGTAATATTATGCAGTAGTCATATAGATTATAAGAATGTTTATTAACGATGAAGTTCTTATAGCAGATAATGAGAGTTGCGTTGACTCAAAAAGGCCGCTTAAATTTGAATGGAAATAAAAATAAAATAATTGTGGTTGAGAGAGAGGAATTTTGTAATCTGGGAGATGACGGAGGTCCTAGAGGGGATTGATCAGGTTCAATACCTCGTCTCTCTAATTGGCAAAACGTGAGTTTGTGTTATTGATGTTGGAAGTTTAGTTAGGGGGAAGGAAAGTGTAAAACTTGGTTACTGATGCACTCGCCCGTGTTTTCAAGGAACTTTTGGACACATAGGCCTATCCTTAAAGCTCCAGGAACAATGTCTCTAGGCTTCGTTTTGTCACCTTACAATAGTCAGAGTGAACGACGTCGTGTTTATTTTAGGTTGGTTTCCTGTAGACTTTAAATTTGAGTGACACTGTCTATCATTATTATCATCCCATCTTCCTGTTTTAGTAGTACTTATAGGAAGGATGATGACCATAGTACATATACCGACGTACAACGCAATTAGAAAGTAGAAATCTGTACTATTGAATTTGAATAAAACGGAAAACAATTTTCTACTTATGTTGCAAAGACAAACTAACCTAACCTAACCCTCCTAGGCCTAATACACGCTATCTGAGGCCTAATGTGGCACATGTGTGCTATACTAGGCTTAGGAATATTTAAGTTTATAGTTTAGCTTAATTTTTTCGGACTTTATATAGTGAATAGTACCAAATTCTACTATCTAATTGCTTAGTACATAAATGTTTGTAATATGGTGCACATAGTTAAAAAGTACTGTAACAGAAGGATGGGTTGTATAAGTCTGTCTAGAAAAGTGAGTCATCTCTTTTTATCTCTAAATCCAGACCCTATGTAAACGGGAGAGTGATGATGATGTTGGTGCTGGAATGTGTTTTAACAGTGATAACCCAACCACATATCAGAAAGTGAAGAAACGACAACGTTTTAGTCCCTCTTGGACCGTTATCATGCCGGGTAACACTAAGTTGCTTAGTCTAAAAATATTTTTAACAATTTACTTTCAGAAATGTAATGTAAAATGAACCTGCCATTTTATAATGGGCGGTTTAGCAAAACTGTGGCAGTTTTAATCCATAGCTTTAATATTTAATTTTGGTATACGAGCAGTAACTTGAGATTGGATATTTACAGTGTTAGTAACATTGTACACGAAGCTTGGCTGTGTGTGTGTGTGCTTGTCAGCAAGCCATCCTCCTGTTTGGGTAGTAGTTTTTGTAGCTATGTGCACCATAGTACAAACATTGAGGTACTAAGCAATTAGATAGTAAAATTTGGTACTATTCACTTTATTGTCCGAAAAATGAAGCTAGAAAACAAACTTAAATATTCCTAGGCCTAGTATAGCACACATATGCACTACATTAGGCCTCACATAGCGTTTATTAGGCCTAGGAGGGTTAGGTTAGGTTAGTTTGTCTTTGCAACATAAATACAAAACTTTTTCGGGTTTGTCCAAATTCAATAGTACAGATTTCTACTTTTTCTTTGCGTTGTACGTCGATGTATATACTATGGTCCTCATCGTTAGAGTAAGTACTACCAAAACAGGAGGATGGGCTTCAGAAGGAACATTGGATTGAAAAATCAGCACTGTATACGAGGACGCTAATGACTATAGCTATCAAATTGTTAGCTGTTTCTTCCTGCTTACATAACCATGGTACTCTATATTGACCTGAGTGTTTTATTATGGAGTGTTTTATTAAGTTTAAGTTTTACAAAACACATGTATTGTTGACATATCCTCTTCACATTCGGGTATCTGATGTGTGTTTTGGGCGCAGACTAGTACACTAAGGCAGTGCTGAAAGGAGGTATATTTGTTTTAATATTTTAAAATAATGTTTGTATCGTGAGATATATTGGCATAGGAGACCTGGATACCTTCCTCAGTCTCCCTCATACCAAGATGTAAATAGTTGGGTTTAAGTTTGGCCAACTAACACTGTAAATATCCAGTGTTTAACAGGAATTTGGACGAAGCTTTCGCAGCGAAATAACGATTTAAATAAAGTTGCTACCCTACATTTTTCTCTTGATTGGCTGTTATCGGAACATGAAGTGTGCTAGGCTTGTCGAGGCTCTAGACCTGCCCGCCTTCTCCAGGTGCCACATCGGACAGAACCTGGTGTACTAAAACACACGAACTTATCCTAACCGAGCGATCCATGCATGAGAAACGTGAATGTTTCAGAGCCGCTGTGATTTATAGTGCCGTTGTAGCTAGTCGGACTGCTTCTAGCCCAGGGATGGCCAACCTATGATAAACATACCCAAGGTGCTGCGAGAATTTTTTGGGTTGGCACTATATAGTGTCGAGCCTCAGTTTTGACGAATTAAAAAATAAAGTTTTATCTGATGTGTAGGTTTGCAGATTTTTTTTACAATTATCTCTACACATTTAAATGACGAACACCAAATTACAGTTATGTGACAAAACGCGTGTTGTTATGCTTGGTAACATAGAGGTCTGAAATTAAGCTAAAAAAATATTATCTAAATTTTTTACCTAACACATAATGGCCTCGACGAGGACATAAAGACGGCGGTTTGTCAAAGGTCCCCCCATTTGTCCTGATTATTTTTTCAATCTGGATTATAAGTCAGTAGAGTTCTGGCATTTACGGCTTCGTTTTTTTTTCACCCTGTGAAAAAGCATCACTTTTTCAGTCTTATATTGTGGCTTGTTGAGCTTTAAACCGTTGCTCCTTCTATGTGTTACATCTGGTCTTTTGAAGACGTTGTCTGGATCAACATCCTACACATTGTTCAGTATTTTGAACGTTTCGATGAGATCCGCCCTGTCATGTTTGGTTTGCAGTATTGTTAGCCCTCAACCTGTCCTGGTATGAAAGATGACTTAGTTTTGGAATTATTTTTGTTGCCAAATGTTGAATTTTCTCCTATAAAGCTAGGTCTTTGTGACATACGTCATGTCAGAAAGCATCATCATGACACTACACTACACGCATCATCATGACTTTATTTTAAACGTGATGTTAACACTGGTACTTTTAAATGGTTCCCGAACATAAAAAATAACACATGTCAGGTCTTGAAATTCATAACACAACAAATATTAAAAGCATTCACATGCAGTTTTGGAGGATAATTGATTCAACTATTATACACTTTTATTTTAAGATTTTCTAAATTCAGGTCATTTGGAGAAACTGCAAAATGTATAAAGTATGCACACAGTGCAACATTAGACAAACTGAATTTGTAAATGTTGCAATGGATTGATTTGGATAGTTTTGTGATGCAAGATATTGATATACAAAGCAGCTAATGTTGAAGGCAAAATGTTGTCGACTTAAGTGTTGACCAAGAAAATATTAAGAACGATGGGTTAGTATCTGAATTAAATGCAGAAATTTGCAGAAAATGAAGTTCTGAAACACTAGAATTCTATTCCTGAAACGTTTAACTGTAAAATCTCGCAATAGCAGTATTAACAATATTTTCATCGACATTCGTGTGAATAATTGTTTTCAGTGATAAAGTTTGTCAATGTGTAATTATATGTAAATTATATATGTGTATATAAGTATTATTATATAGTGTATTATATAGTATAATTATACTGTATATATATGTGTAATTATATGTGACTTACCGATGAAACTAGTGGTGCATGCAAAGCTCTCAAAAGAACCAAATGCAAGTCTCATGAAATATGTCAGTTGGTGCTGCAGCAAAAGTATCCATGAGTAAAATTTGCGCATTTTTTCCTTAACTGAATTTTTATATAATTTTTACAATATGAACCAATGTTATCATTTTGCGTTCACATTTCTCATAATATTTATAAGTTACTATTTATAAATTATGCAATTTTTAAATTGCTGTTTTAAAAACTGATTTTTTTGCGAGGCTTTCATTTGTTTTAATCTCTTTGTTTTGGGTAATAGGTTACACTAATACACATAAATAAGGAAGAGGACTCCACCCCTTTAACTTTCAGGGATCCATTATAATTTTTACTAATTATGAATAATCAATTATGTGCATCATGTAATAGCAGACGCTGTCACATATAAAATGATTCAGAAAGTATTGATTGCCTAACATGACTATTTAATGCTTTTAAGCCTTTTGTTCTCCATGGCGGGCAAGATAAAGTGTTATTTCGCATGCCATAGAGATTTGTTGCCAGTTTGGGCACACGCTTTCATTAAGGCTGGGCACTCCTGCCCCCTAGGCTAATGTCTCCGCCCGTTCTCGCCAGCGTTCCCAACGTCAAGAAACTATCGTACTAAACTGCCTTATCCTAACCTACCAGAGGACCCGCTAACAGAAAACGGGACATTATGTCAATTTTGCGAGCCGCTACCACTTTCTAGTACTACAGTTTTTGGCCTAAGGTAGAGTATACATCAAAATGCGGCGTGCTATTAGGATGGGTTGGTTGACCTTCCCGAAGATACAACCGTCAACAGTCATCCAACTCCCTGACAACCATTTACTGCTTGGTCAGCAGATGCATTAGGTGTAAGAAAACGCGCCTAAACGTCTCATCCTGCTGCAGAAATCGAAATGAAGATATTAGACTATAGGTCATATTTACCTATACAAAAAAGTGGTTTTGTGCTTTTTAGACTTTGAAGCCTTTTAAGTGCAACTATATATATATATATATATATATATATATATATATATATATATATATATATATATATAGATATATATATAGATATATATATATATATATATATATATATCGATATATATATATATATATATATATATAGTTGCATAGAAGGGGTACCACCTCTGGTGCAAGTGTAGGGACCCATAGCCTCGGAGAAGAAAATAAAGAGTACTCAGAGAAGACTTGTGGATCCTCACTGAACACTGATATTTTCTTCTACCACCCCTATTCTTTTGGTATGTGTGTATGTTATCTAACTTTATTTGAAAATGTCATTACACAAAAAAAGTATATATATATATATATATATATATATATTATATATGCTATATATCTTATATATAATTTTTTTTAGCATTTAATGTGTGTGTTGGGTTGGGTGACGAGAATCTCCTGTTGGTCTCGGCCCCCAGCGGTTACCTCTAACCAGCTCCAGTGCTGATAGCGGGTGTTGATGGTGGTGGTAGCAGGAGTTGGTGGTGTTTAGAAGGTAGGGGACAAGCTGGTTGAGGTGTTGGGCTCGGGGTGTATGTTGGGATAGTGACTAGGAGTGTTAGGGTGTATATTCACCTATCTGTTCGAGAAGGTTGGGCTTTAGCTCCTGGGTACGTTATTCATATTTACCATCAAAACGAATGAACTTTGCCTCAAGAACCTCTTACTCTCTGTCCTCACACTGATGTTTCTGATGATCCCTTGTGTATTGACCTGGACCTGTCCCTTATGTGGCCCTCAGTGTTGATCCTCTTCCTCATGTGGACACTCTTCATGGTATTACCCCATGTGTGACCCCTCTTCTTGGTACTCCCCATGTGTGACCCCTCTTCTTGGTACTCCCCATGTGTGACCCCTCTTGGTACTTCCCCATGTGTGACCCCTCTTGGTACTACCCCATGTGTGACCCTCTTGGTACTACCCATGTGTGACTCCTCTTGTACTACCCCATGTGTGACTCCTCTTGGTACTACCCCATGTGTGACCCTCTTGGTACTACCCCATGTGTGACTCCTCTTGGTACTACCCCATGTGTGACCCCTCTTGGTACTACCCCATGTGTGACCCCTCTGGTACTACACCATGTGTGACCCCTCTTGGTACTACCCCATGTGTGACCCCTCTTGGTACTTCCCCATGTGTGACCCCCTCTTGGTACTACCCCATGTGTGACCCCTCTTGGTACTACCCCATGTGTGACCCCTCTTGGTACTACCCATGTGTGACTCCTCTTGGTACTACCCCATGTGTGACCCCTCTTGGTACTACCCCATGTGTGACCCCTCTTGGTACTACCCNCCAGTGTGGGCGTCAGCCATGGGCGTGGTGGCCCCCAGTGTGGGCGTCAGCCATGGGCGTGGTGGCCCCCAGTGTGGGCGTCAGCCATGGGCGTGGTGGCCCCCAGTGTGGGCGTCAGCCATGGGCGTGGTGGCCCCCAGTGTGGGCGTCAGCCATGGGCGTGGTGGCCCCAGTGTGGGCGTCAGCCATGGGCGTGGTGGCCCCCAGTGTGGGCGTCAGCCATGGGCGTGGTGGCCCCAGTGGGGCGTCAGCCATGGGCGTGGTGGCCCCAGTGTGGCGTCAGCCATGGCGTGGTGGCCCCAGTGTGGGCGTCAGCCATGGGCGTGGTGGCCCCCAGTGTGGGCGTCAGCCATGGGCGTGGTGGCCCCAGTGTGGGCGGCAGCCATGGGCGTGGTGGCCCCAGTGTGGGGCGTCAGCCATGGGCGTGGTGGCCCCCAGTGTGGGCGTCAGTCATGGGCGTGGTGGCCCCCAGTGTGGGCGTCAGCCATGGGCGTGGTGGCCCCCAGTGTGGGCGTCAGCCATGGGCGTGGTGGCCCCCAGTGTGGGCGTCAGCCATGGGCGTGGTGGCCCCCAGTGTGGGCGTCAGCCATGGGCGTGGTGGCCCCCAGTGTGGGCGTCAGCCATGGGCGTGGTGGCCCCCAGTGTGGGCGTCAGCCATGGGCGTGGTGGCCCCCAGTGTGGGCGTCAGCCATGGGCGTGGTGGCCCCCAGTGTGGGCGTCAGCCATGGGCGTGGTGGCCCCAGTGTGGGCGTCAGCCATGGGCGTGGTGGCCCCCAGTGTGGGCGTCAGCCATGGGCGTGGTGGCCCCCAGTGTGGGCGTCAGCCATGGGCGTGGTGGCCCCAGTGTGGGCGTCAGCCATGGGCGTGGTGGCCCCCAGTGTGGGCGTCAGCCATGGGCGTGGTGGCCCCCAGTGTGGGCGTCAGCCATGGGCGTGGTGGCCCCAGTGTGGGCGTCAGCCATGGGCGTGGTGGCCCCCAGTGTGGGCGTCAGCCATGGGCGTGGTGGCCCCCAGTGTGGGCGTCAGCCATGGGCGTGGTGGCCCCCAGTGTGGGCGTCAGCCATGGGCGTGGTGGCCCCCAGTGTGGGCGTCAGCCATGGGCGTGGTGGCCCCCAGTGTGGGCGTCAGCCATGGGCGTGGTGGCCCCCAGTGTGGGCGTCAGCCATGGGCGTGGTGGCCCCCAGTGTGGGCGTCAGCCATGGGCGTGGTGGCCCCCAGTGTGGGCGTCAGCCATGGGCGTGGTGGCCCCCAGTGTGGGCGTCAGTTATGGGCGTGGTGGCCCCCAGTGTGGGCGTCAGCCATGGGCGTGGTGGCCCCCAGTGTGGGCGTCAGCCATGGGCGTGGTGGCCCCCAGTGTGGGCGTCAGCCATGGGCGTGGTGGCCCCCAGTGTGGGCGTCAGCCATGGGCGTGGTGGCCCCCAGTGTGGGCGTCAGCCATGGGCGTGGTGGCCCCCAGTGTGGGCGTCAGCCATGGGCGTGGTGGCCCCCAGTGTGGGCGTCAGCCATGGGCGTGGTGGCCCCCAGTGTGGGCGTCAGCCATGGGCGTGGTGGCCCCCAGTGTGGGCGTCAGCCATGGGCGTGGTGGCCCCCAGTGTGGGCGTCAGCCATGGGCGTGGTGGCCCCCAGTGTGGGCGTCAGCCATGGGCGTGGTGGCCCCCAGTGTGGGCGTCAGCCATAGGCGTGGTGGCCCCCAGTGTGGGCGTCAGCCATGGGCGTGGTGGCCCCCAGTGTGGGCGTCAGCCATGGGCGTGGTGGCCCCCAGTGTGGGCGTCAGCCATGGGCGTGGTGGCCCCCAGTGTGGGCGTCAGCCATGGGCGTGGTGACCCCCAGTGTGGGCGTCAGCCATGGGCGTGGTGGCCCCCAGTGTGGGCGGCAGCCATGGGCGTGGTGGCCCCCAGTGTGGGCGTCAGCCATGGGCGTGGTGGCCCCCAGTGTGGGCGTCAGCCATGGGCGTGGTGGCCCCCAGTGTGGGCGTCAGCCATGGGCGTGGTGGCCCCCAGTGTGGGCGTCAGCCATGGGCGTGGTGGCCCCCAGTGTGGGCGTCAGCCATGGGCGTGGTGGCCCCCAGTGTGGGCGTCAGCCATGGGCGTGGTGGCCCCCAGTGTGGGCGTCAGCCATGGGCGTGGTGGCCCCCAGTGTGGGCGTCAGCCATGGGCGTGGTGGCCCCCAGTGTGGGCGTCAGCCATGGGCGTGGTGGCCCCCAGTGTGGGCGTCAGCCATGGGCGTGGTGGCCCCCAGTGTGGGCGTCAGCCATGGGCGTGGTGGCCCCCAGTGTGGGCGTCAGCCATGGGCGTGGTGGCCCCCAGTGTGGGCGTCAGCCATGGGCGTGGTGGCCCCCAGTGTGGGCGTGGTGGCCCCCAGTGTGGGCGTCAGTCATGGGCGTGGTGGCCCCCAGTGTGGGCGTCAGCCATGGGCGTGGTAGCCCCCAGTGTGGGCGTCAGCCATGGGCGTGGTGGTCCCCAGTGTGGGCGTCAGCCATGGGCGTGGTGGCCCCCAGTGTGGGCGTCAGCCATGGGCGTGGTGGCCCCCAGTGTGGGCGTCAGCCATGGGCGTGGTGGCCCCCAGTGTGGGCGTCAGCGTAGTCAGCGTCACCTACATAATCATAGGTGCGGATCATGCGGAGGACATGGTGAGTCATGGAGACAATGGTGGGTCATGTGGAAGGACATGTTCGGTCATCGAGAATAACGATGTCAACGCCACCTGTTGAGCACACCCGACCCCATTTTCAGTTCCCCGGTGGAAGGCTATAATCGAGCTGACATCTGTGTAGTTTCCTTCTTTCTATGCAATTTTCTCTCCTCAGTAGTGATGTGGCAGATACCTTAGTCGACAGGAATCAGTTCACCCAAGGTAGTCCTGAACTTGAGAGGTTGGCAGAGTCGGTGGAGACTGATTTGTCTGTGATAACCAGCGAAGAAGTGATGATTGGACTCATGTATCCCGGGATGGCCCAGTTGAGTTGTCACCTGGCGAGGCTATATGTAGGCTACTGATCCACATGGCCGCCTAGCGAGGCCATATGTAGGCTACCGATACACATGGCCGCTTAGCGAGGCTATATGTAGGTGTTACAGCCACTTCGGGCCAGTAACCAGGTTCTTGCTGTTATAACCCCCTCTTCTATATCGAACCCCTAGTCGGTGGTAAGCTTTCAAGAACTGGCAGTGGCAAGTAGTAGTAGTGCAAAGAATAAAAAAGGGATAAACAATACACAGACCTTCACCAATATACTAACACCTTCACCACTATATATATATTAAATTAAAGTATTACTACACCTATTTACAATAGTGTCTCTTTCACACAGGACACAATACATCGACAGTGTTCATCAATCCCGGTGAATACACTTTCCAAGTACACGTCGTCCACACCTAATGGCAAACACCGGCGAGTTCATCTTCTTCAACATGGGCCACTACACACACACACCGTATCATCACGGTGTGCCAATACTTCCACCTCCACTCTCCAGATACACACTGGCAGAGGGTTCAGCAACACGCTGATAGGAGTCTCAAACAATCACATACAGTGGTAGTTAACACTCTGGCAGAAGTCCCTAGCAGCTCGCTAGCAGCACTTCTCAACAGACGCACCACTGTCGTCGCTTAACTCTGGCCAATCCCCGGTACGACAGCCCATCCAACACTGCTATAACCGACGACGGCCACTTTGCCCTTTCACAGGACTAAGTTAAGAGTTCTCGGACTGCTCAAGGTGAACTGCCCTCCTTGCCACAATTGCCTCCTTATGTCACCTCTGTGAACATAAAACACCATTAATTAGATTGAAAGTATACAGGGGGGGGGGGGTGAGGGGCCCTTAGGATAACACCCATCCACCGGGGAATTGAAATTGTAACTTATAGCTGCAACCTAGATGGCGTTGATCTTGATATGCCAACCACCAGGAGTCATCCTCATCGACCTCACCTTCTAACCGAGACAGGAAACTGAAGCCTTTCATCGATACTAAGCCACCACCAACAGATGGCTTGTATGTGTTGCACCCAATACTGGGGGAGTTGAAGTGCAGACCCATAGATGGCGCTGGAATCACCACTCCATACTCCAGCGACGGTATCGATACTAGTAGATACTAGATATCTACTACTAGTAGATACTAGTAGAACAATAGGCTACTGTTCCACATGGCCGCCTGGCGAGCCTATATGCAGGCTACTGTTCCACATGGCCGCCCGGCGAGGCTATATGTAGGCTACTGATCCACATGGCCGCCTGGCGAGGCTATATGTAGGCTTTGTTCCACATGGCCGCCTGGCGAGGCTATATGTAGGCTTTGTTCCACATGGCCGCCTGGTGAGGCTATATGTAGGCTACTGATCAACATGGCCGCCTGGCGAGGCTATATGTAGGCTTTGTTCCACATGGCCGCCTGGCGAGGCTATATGTAGGCTACTGATCAACATGGCCGCCTGGCGAGGCTATATGTAGGCTACTGATCAACATGGCCGCCTGGCGAGGCTATATGTAGGCTACTCATCAACATGGCCGCCTGGTGAGGCTATATGTAGGCTACTCATCAACATGGCCGCCTGGTGAGGCTATATGTAGGCTACTGATCCACATGGCCGCCTGGTGAGGCTATATGTAGGCTACTGATCCACATGGCCGCCTGGTGAGGCTATATGTAGGCTACTGATCAACATGGCCGCCTGGTGAGGCTATATGTAGGCTACTGATCCACATGGCCGCCTGGTGAGGCTATATGTAGGCTACTGATCCACATGGCCGCCTGGTGAGGCTATATGTAGGCTACTGATCACATGGCCGCCTGGTGAGGCTATATGTAGGCTACTCATCAACATGGCCGCCTGGTGAGGCTATATGTAGGCTACTGATCCACATGGCCGCCTGGTGAGGCTATATGTAGGCTACTGATCCACATGGCCGCCTGGTGAGGCTATATGTAGGCTACTGATCCACATGGCCGCCTGGTGAGGCTATATGTAGGCTACTGATCCACATGGCCGCCTGGTGAGGCTATATGTAGGCTACTGATTCACATGGCCACCTGGCGAGGCTATATGTAGGCTACTGATCCACATGACCGCCTGGTGAGGCTATATGTAGGCTACTGATCCACATGGCCGCCTGGCGAGGCTATATGTAGGCTACTGATCAACATGGCCGCCTGGCGAGGCTATATGTAGGCTACTGTTACACATGGCCGCCTGGTGAGGCTACTGATCCACATGGCCGCCTGGTGAGGCTACTGATCCACATGGCCGCCTGGCGAGGCTATATGTAGGCTACTGATCCACATGGCCGCCTGGCGAGGCTATATGTAGGCTACTGATCCACATGGCCGCCTGGTGAGGCTATATGTAGGCTACTGACTGATCCACATGGCCGCCTGGTGAGGCTACTGATCCACATGGCCGCCTGGCGAGGCTATATGTAGGCTACTGATCCACATGGCCGCCTGGTGAGAGAGCACTCCCGCCTTGGTGTGACATATTACCTGGTCATTGGACAATGTGACGGCACTAGCTCCTCAACATAGTGCCACAGTCACAATTATGGCACTGAACACCCTGACGGTTCCCAGTACCTTCCACTAGGCCTAAATTCCTGTACACCAGTAACACTAAAATAAACCAAGACAACAATTTGGCTTGCAGGCGGTGTAAAATAACTGGCAATTGAGGTGCAAAAAAGATACATAACTACGTCTTATAATGTAACCAGGACGCGTATTGGCCATATCTTGTATAACTGACTCAGGTGTCAAAAGGCCACCTGATTGGTGTCAACAGGTTTTTACCCGAGTCTGGCGAGTTTTCACGTACGTGTAAAATGCGAGGCTTTTGGTGCACACATCGCTGACCTTAACCGCAAGATACGTCTACGCTGTGGACTTGACCGATGAGTGGTGAATATTGTTCACGTGAGGCTACAGATGCGTGTGGCGAGAGGAGGTCGGTCCGCCAGCTTGTTCTGGCCACTAGGGAGGTTGTGGCCAGCTTGTTCTGGCCACTAGGGAGGTTGTGGCCAGCTTGTTCTGGCACTTGGGAGGTTGTGGCCATGGTGTTCTGGCCACTAGGGAGGTTGTGGCCATGGTGTTCTGGCCACTAGGGAGGTTGTGGCCATGTGTTCTGGCCACTAGGGAGGTTGTGGCCATGGTGTTCTGGTCACTAGGGAGGTTGTGTCTATGGTGTTCTGGCCACTAGGGAGGTTGTGGCCATGGTGTTCTTGCCACTAGGGAGGTTGTGGCCCATGGTGTTCTTGCCACTAGGGAGGTTGTGGCCATGGTGTTCTGGCCACTAGGGAGGTTGTGGCCATGGTGTTCTGGCCACTAGGGAGGTTGTGGCCATGGTGTTCTTGCCACTAGGGAGGTTGTGGCCCATGGTGTTCTTGCCACTAGGGAGGTTGTGTGCATGGTGTTCTGGCCACTAGGGAGGTTGTGGCCATGGTGTTCTGGCCACTAGGGAGGTTGTGGGCATGGTGTTCTGGCCACTAGGGAGGTTGTGGGCATGGTGTTCTGGCCACTAGGGAGGTTGTGGCCATGGTGTTCTGGCCACTAGGGAGGTTGTGGCCATGGTGTTCTTGCCACTAGGGAGGTTGTGGGCATGATGTTCTGGCCACTAGGGAGGTTGTGGCCATGGTGTTCTGGCCACTAGGGAGGTTGTGGCCATGGTGTTCTGGCCACTAGGGAGGTTGTGGGCATGGTGTTCTGGCCACTAGGGAAGTTGTGGCCATGGTGTTTTTGCCACTAGGGAGGTTGTGGCCATGGTGTTCTGGCCACTAGGGAGGTTGTGGGCATGGTGTTCTGGCCACTAGGGAAGTTGTGGCCATGGTGTTTTTGCCACTAGGGAGGTTGTGGCCATGGTGTTCTTGCCACTAGGGAGGTTGTGGCCCATGGTGTTCTTGCCACTAGGGAGGTTGTGGGCATGGTGTTCTGGCCACTAGGGAGGTTGTGGCCATGGTGTTCTTGCCACTAGGGAGGTTGTGGGCATGGTGTTCTTGCCACTAGGGAGGTTGTGGGCATGGTGTTCTTGCCACTAGGGAGGTTGTGGGCATGGTGTTCTGGCCACTAGGGAGGTTGTGGCCCATGGTGTTCTGGCCACTAGGGAGGTTGTGGCCATGGTGTTTTGGCCACTAGGGAGGTTGTGGCCATGGTGTTCTGGCCACTAGGGAGGTTGTGGCCCATGGTGTTTTGGCCACTAGGGAGGTTGTGGACATGGTGTTGTAGCCACTAGGGAGGTTGTGGCCATGGTGTTCTGGCCACTAGGGAGGGTGTGGCCATGGTGTTCTGGCCACTAGGGAGGTTGTGGGCATGGTGTTGTGGCCACTAGGGAGGTTGGGGGCATGGTGTTGTGGCCCATGGTGTTCTGGCCACTAGGGAGGTTGTGGCCATGGTGTTCTGGCCACTAGGGAGGTTGTGGCCATGGTGTTCTGGCCACTATGGAGGTTGTGGGCATGGTGTTGTGGCCACTAGGGAGGTTGTGGCCATGGTGTTCTGGCCACTAGGGAGGTTGTGGCCATGGTGTTCTGGCCACTAGGGAGGTTGTGGACCATGGTGTTCTGGCCACTAGGGAGGTTGTGGCCATGGTGTTGTGGCCACTAGGGAGGTTGTGGCCATGGTGTTGTGGCCACTAGGGAGGTTGTGGCCATGGTGTTCTGGCCACTAGGGAGGTTGTGGACCATGGTGTTCTGGCCACTAGGGAGGTTGTGGCCATGGTGTTCTGGCCACTAGGGAGGTTGTGGCCATGGTGTTCTGGCCACTAGGGAGGTTGTGGACCATGGTGTTCTGGCCACTAGGGAGGTTGTGGCCATGGTGTTCTGGCCACTAGGGAGGTTGTGGCCATGGTGTTCGGGCCACTAGGGAGGTTGTGGCCATGGTGTTCTGGCCACTAGGGAGGTTGTGGACCATGGTGTTCTGGCCACTAGGGAGGTTGTGGCCATGGTGTTCGGGCCACTAGGGAGGTTGTGGCCATGGTGTTGTGGCCACTAGGGAGGTTGTGGCCATGGTGTTCGGGCCACTAGGGAGGTTGTGGACCATGGTGTTCTGGCCACTAGGGAGGTTGTGGCCATGGTGTTCGGGCCACTAGGGAGGTTGTGGCCATGGTGTTGTAGGCTGGGTATGTTGTACTGACCGTGAGCTACCTTCACCACGCCTTGTGACCTTGCTCTCCTGCACTTGTACATTAAGTAGAGATTATGTGCGGTTACCTGACTCACTGGGTGACCTGACTCACTGGGTGACCTGACTCGCCTGCACATGGGTACACGTGAGGCAGGTACTTGACTCACTCATCATCTGAATCCCATCATTAAATAATAATAATACTAATAAAAATAAATAATTAAACATTACTAGCAACAACAATTAGTTCTAAAAATATATTCATGGTTGCTTTACCTGGTATTGATGCATGGTAAAATATTGTAATGTTTTTCACCAGGGCGCTGGTGAGGCCGACTCCAAGGAGTTCCGGACCAGCCGGGCTGTGGTGGGTATGTGGGCCTGCGGGCCGCTCCAAGCAACAGCCTAGTGGACCAAACTCTCACAAGTCAAGCCTGGCCTCGGGCCGGGCTTGGGGAGTAGAAGAACTCCCAGAACCCCATCAACCAGGTATCAACCAGACGTGTGTCAGTGAGCAGTAGTGAAGGTGGCAGAGTTGGTGGTGTTCACAACACTGGCTTAGTTGAGACGAGCACCCGCTCCATCACCCCCGTACTGCCTGCACCAGTCATTGACACTACTAGTTTGGAGACGATATATACGATATAGCTCCTGGGTTATATACCTATATTATAAGAGCGTGAGTGTATCATATGTTATAATTTGTAATGTATTAGAAAAAGAATGAAGATTAAGGGAAAATACGAGGTAAATATGAGCACTTTGGGTTATGAGAGAAACGTTAAAGTCTTCACAAGCGGTCGGATATACCATGTTTAACCCTCTCATCCATTTTTATACTTCAATCGTGAAGCCACGTACAATTGTTAAGAGTATAGATTTATTTTTTAGATCTATTCATACATTGGGGGGTGGGGGCAAACGCCTGAGATTAATCTTGCCATCCTTTTATGTTCCCTTTTTTTGGAACTTTTACCAATTAAATAGTATGATGGCCAAAATTGAAGTACATAATATAAATGGAAAATCTAGAGACTGTTAGTACTGAGTGTTATTAGTGAGGAGGACACCACATTCAAAATGGCCGCCAAAGGGAGCGTTTCATACCTGAGGCGAGGCTGCGTCGTGATTGGTGGGCGGGAGGCGGGAGCCGCTCCCCCGCCAGGAAGACGGCGCCAAGGCACATGCCGCCATTTCACCCGCTAGGTTTCGCGTATATCTGTGTGTTGGCTGTAAATGAAGACTTTGCCAGTGTTCCGTTCCAAGCCTCATCTACCCACGAAGCTTTGATGTGCTTGAGGTGCCTCCCCAGACGCCTCCAGCTCAAGGTGGGCCTGTGTTCTTGTACCTATCTTACCACACGCGGTGTTGGCCGCCATAACCCTCAGCCCGACCACCTCAACATTACTAATGCGTCTTGTTAGCAATCCTATTGTCTTATTTCTCTTATTTTGAAAATTTATTCATTGACTCCGAGACCTTATCTTATTTAGATTAAGCAATTTCAGCATTGTCCTGATGTCTGGTAAGTCAAATGTTATGTGCAAATCTTTACTACGTTTAAAGGCCTAACATTTTCATCAGCCTAATATATTGCAAGTAATATTCCTCAGTACTATTATGCAGTAGTCATATAGATTATAAGAATGTTTATTAACGATGAAGTTCTTATAGCAGATAATGAGAGTTGCGTTGACTCAAAAACGGCCGCTTAAATTTGAATGTAAATAAAAATAAAATAATTGTGGTTGAGAGAGAGAAGGAATCTTGTAATCTGGGAGATGACGGAGGTCCTAGAGGGGATTGATCAGGTTCAATACCTGGTCTCTCTAATTGGCAAAACGTGAGTTTGTGTTATTGATGTTGGAAGTTTAGTTAGGGGGAAGGAAAGTGTAAAACTTGGTTACTGATGCACTCGCCCGTGTTTTCAAGGAACTTTTGGACACATAGGCCTATCCTTAAAGCTCCAGGAACAATGTCACTAGGCTTCGTTTTGTCACCTTACAATAGTCAGAGTGAACGACGTCGTGTTTATTTTAGGTTGGTTTCCTGTAGACTTTAAATTTGAGTGACACTGTCTATCATTATTATCATCCCATCTTCCTGTTTTGGTAGTACTTATAGGAAGGATGATGACCATAGTACATATACCGACGTACAACGCAATTAGAAAGTAGAAATCTGTACTATTGAAATTTGAAAAAAACTGAAAACAATTTTCTACTTATGTTGCAAAGACAAACTAACCTAACCTAACCCTCCTAGGCCTAATACACGCTATCTGAGGCCTAATGTGGCACATGTGTGCTATACTAGGCTTAGGAATATTTAAGTTTATAGTTTAGCTTAATTTTTTTGGACTTTATATAGTGAATAGTACCAAATTCTACTATCTAATTGCTTAGTACATAATTGTTTGTAATATGGTGCACATAGTTAAAAAGTACTGTAACAGAAGGATGGGTTGTATAAGTCTGTCTAGAAAAGTGAGTCATCTCTTTTTATCTCTAAATCCAGACCCTATGTAAACGGGAGAGTGGTGATGATGTTGGTGCTGGAATGTGTTTTAACAGTGATAACCCAACCACATATCAGAAAGTGAAGAAACGACAACGTTTTAGTCCCTCTTGGACCGTTATCATGCCTTGTAACACTAAGTTGCTTAGTCTAAAAATATTTTTAACAATTTACTTTCAGAAATGTAATGTAAAATGAACCTGCCATTTTATAATGGGCGGTTTAGCAAAACTGTGGCAGTTTTAATCCATAGCTTTAATATTTAATTTTGGTATACGAGCAGTAACTTGAGATTGGACATTTACAGTATTAGTAACATTGTACACGAAGCTTGGCTGTGTGTGTGTGTGCTTGTCAGCAAGCCATCCTCCTGTTTGGGTAGTAGTTTTTGTAGCTATGTGCACCATAGTACAAACATTGAGGTACTAAGCAATTAGATAGTAAAATTTGGTACTATTCACTTTATTGTCCGAAAAATGAAGCTAGAAAACAAACTTAAATATTCCTAGGCCTAGTATAGCACACATATGCACTACATTAGGCCTCACATAGCGTTTATTAGGCCTAGGAGGGTTAGGTTAGGTTAGTTTGTCTTTGCAACATAAATACAAAACTTTTTCGGGTTTGTCCAAATTCAATAGTACAGATTTCTACTTTTTCTTTGCGTTGTACGTCTATGTATATACTATGGTCCTCATCGTTAGAGTAAGTACTACCAAAACAGGAGGATGGGCTTCAGAAGGAACATTGGATTGAAAAATCAGCACTGTATACGAGGACGCTAATGACTATAGCTATCAAATTGTTAGCTGTTTCTTCCTGCTTACATAACCATGGTACTCTATATTGACCTGAGTGTTTTATTATGGAGTGTTTTATTAAGTTTAAGTTTTACAAAACACATGTATTGTTGACATATCCTCTTCACATTCGGGTATCTGATGTGTGTTTTGGGCGCAGACTAGTACACTAAGGCAGTGCTGAAAGGAGGTATATTTGTTTTAATATTTTAAAATAATATTGTTTGTATCGTGAGATATATTGGCATAGGAGACCTGGATACCTTCCTCAGTCTCCCTCATACCAAGATGTAAATAGTTGGGTTTAAGTTTGGCCAACTAACACTGTAAATATCCAGTGTTTAACAGGAATTTGGACGAAGCTTTCGCAGCGAAATAACGATTTAAATAAAGTTGCTACCCTACATTTTTCTCTTGATTGGCTGTTATCGGAACATGAAGTGTGCTAGGCTTGTCGAGGCTCTAGACCTGCCCGCCTTCTCCAGGTGCCACATCGGACAGAACCTGGTGTACTAAAACACACGAACTTATCCTAACCGAGCGATCCATGCATGAGAAACGTGAATGTTTCAGAGCCGCTGTGATTTATAGTGCCGTTGTAGCTAGTCGGGCTGCTTCTAGCCCAGGGATGGCCAACCTATGATAAACATACCCAAGGTGCTGCGAGAATTTTTTGGGTTGGCACTATATAGTGTCGAGCCTCAGTTTTGACGAATTAAAAAATAAAGTTTTATCTGATGTGTAGGTTGCAGATTTTTTTTTACAATTATCTCTACACATTTAAATGACGAACACCAAATTACAGTTATGTGACAAAACGCGTGTTATGCTTGGTAACATAGAGGTCTGAAATTAAGCTAAAAAATATTATCTAAATTTTTTACCTAACACATAATGACCTCGACGAGGACATAAAGACGGCGGTTTGTCAAAGGTCCCCCCATTTCTCCTGATTATTTTTTCAATCTGGATTATATATCAGTAGAGTTCTGGCATTTACGGCTTCGTTTTTTTTTCACCCTGTGAAAAAGCATCACTTTTTCAGTCTTATATTGTGGCTTGTTGAGCTTTAAACCGTTGCGCCTTCTATGTGTTACATCTGGTCTTTTGAAGACGTCTGGATCAACATCCTACACATTGTTCAGTATTTTGAACGTTTCGATGAGATCCGCCCTGTCATGTTTGGTTTGCAGTATTGTTAGCCCTCAACCTGTCCTGGTATGAAAGATGACTTAGTTTTGGTATTATTTTTGTTGCCAAATGTTGAATTTTCAGCTATAAAGCTAGGTCTTTCTGACATACGTCGTGTCAGAAAGCATCATCATGATACTACACTACATGCATCATCATGACTTTATTTTAAACGTGATGTTAACACTGGTACTTTTAAATGGTTCCGAACTTAAAAAATAACACATGTCAGGTCTTGAAATTCATAACACAACAAATATTAAAAGCATTCACATGCAGTTTTGGAGGATAATTGACTCAACTATTATACACTTATTTTAAGATTTTCTAAATTCAGGTCATTTGGAGAAACTGCAAAATGTATAAAGTATGCACACAGTGCAACATTAGACAAACTGAGTTTGGAAATGTTGCAATGGATTGATTTGGATAGTTTTGTGATGCAAGATATTGATATACAAAGCAGCTAATGTTGAAGGCAAAATGTTGTCGACTTAAGTGTTGACCAAGAAAATATTAAGAACGATGGGTTAGTATCTGAATTAAATGCAGAAATTTGCAGAAAATGAAGTTCTGAAACACTAGAATTCTATTCCTGAAGCGTTTAACTGTAAAATCTAGCAATAGCAGTATTAACAATATTTTCATCGATATTCGTGTGAATAATTGTTTTCAGTGATAAAGTTTGTCAATGTGTAATTATATGTGACTTACCGATGAAACTAGTGGTGCATGCAAAGCTCTCAAAAGAACCAAATGCAAGTCTCATGAAATATGTCAGTTGGTGCTGTAGCAAAAGTATCCATGAGTAAAATTTGCGCATTTTTTCCTTAACTGAATTTTATATAATTTTTACAATATGAACCAATGTTATCATTTTGCGTTCACATTTCTCATAATATTTATAAGTTACTATTTAAAATTATGCAATTTTTAAATTGCTGTTTTAAAAACTGATTTTTTTGCGAGGCTTTCATTTGTTTTAATCTCTTTGTTTTGGGTAATAGGTTACACTAATACACATAAATAAGGAAGAGGACTCCACCCCTTTAACTTGCAGGGATCCATTATAATTTTTAC
>WNGS01002108.1:0-14089 GCA_020271785.1 Procambarus virginalis
AGGGTGACCTGATACAACAAGGCGAAGAAAATTCTACCTACCAACTACCAGAAAACTACACACAGATCAAAAAGGAGCCACTCATCGTCTGAACAGGTAGCACTTTAAACCATACCTGCAAAGTACTCGGTCCACTACCATCTACACGGACCACAACCATCTTCTCTTCCTGCAGCCAGCCCAACTCAACCATCGACTACTTCCACCATGGGCTTGCTAGCACAACATTTCAGCCTGGAGATTGCTACAACCAGAAGTCTGACTACATATCAGACGCCCTCTCCAGCATCACTGAGGTAGAGCCTGCTCCCCCTCCCATCTACCTCCCGAGAACGTGACTTCACCGGAAGCCGCAGGCTTCGGGGAGAGTTGTGACGATAATCTCTTCCAAGAGATTTAGCCTGCTCTTCCCTATATACGTCACGTTCCCAGCTACTTCAAGATTCGTTCACAGTAGCTTAAACGTATATATCAAGACAGCCACACGCACCTGCACCCCCCTCCCCCCCTCACACACCTCACCGCCAGCTCCAAGCCGACTGCACAACCAGCAAACTACCGAGTTGTGGGTCTTCCTGCATTTTCATTGGCGGTTCGAGAACACGCCACTCCAGCCTGCACCAACCACGTTCCACGCAAGGCGATGTCGGGGTCGACTTGCAGTACCACCATCAGATATCTTGTGCTTCCAGCTGTGAACTCCTAGTTGATTCAATCTCATGTGATCAAATAGCGGGCTATAGGTTCGCATATATGCCCAGCACCATTGTTATATATGACCATTTTATATTTCACTTGTGTTCATATTTTCCTCCTGTTAACGTAATTCCTTTTTATGTTGTTATTCTTTTCACTTGTTATCTATTCACGTTACTCAGCCAAGAATTTGTCTTTATATTAAATGTGTTTTCTAGAATAATTAAAATTCATTGTTTATTATTTTGTGTTTCGTGGCTCTTCTGTGGGGGTTTTCCTTTTTTTTGCCGTCACGACTGCAATGCGTACTCGCCAATGTACATGTGGCAGACGCTTCACGAAGCTGTCGGAATTAGCAAAATAGAAATACGAGAGCAACCGTACAGGGCCTGGGAGCAAGGTCGAGTTAGAGTCCTTGTGGGTCTCTTCTCAGACAGCCTCACCTGGTCCTGCTCCACGTTGGTCGTTGGAATCTCCTCAATGATGTAACACTTTATGGACTCCTAGGGTCCTCTCATTTAATAGTTTAGTGACTTACAGGCAACTCGGTGTTGAAGACACCTAGAGCTGAAGGTGGAGTAATATTAGCAGTATTCAGAAGTGGTTCAACGGAAACAACCGCATAAACTTAACAGTGTTATTTACTAACTTAACCCCTAATACACAGGGTGCTTGATTTACTTTCGATTGGCGTCAGCAAAGCTATGGTTGCATTAGCGAGACTCTTGACGTCTGGCTAATCGATGTATCCACTCGTGGAGAAACACCTAACTTAACACAGTTGACAGCCAATCACTAACACGGCAACCTAACTGCCGGTATGCAAAGGGATCACATGAGTTCCAACCGGATACTCGGTAATGATGATATGCAATAACCACAATAATAATCACACAATAACTAAATGTGTGGTGTATGTGAAGCTCACATCCACAGACGAATGAAATGCAGTGATACCACACAGATAACACGCATTCACCGTCGATTCACCTATAACTGCGACAGGTATAAGAAGGTGAGAACTGTGGTTGATCCCTCAGATCAACACAGACACAATAAAACATGACAAGATCTTGTACTACAGATAAGGTACCTTTCCTTACGCACTCACTCAGACTCGTTTATACAAGCATCGTAGGTGGCCTGATAGCTGGTTTCGCTCGTAGACACGGAGGGTACTCGCATTATCTTGAGATGATTTCGTGAGTAGGGCGTGCTGTATGCTTAACAGACAGACACCGCACACACTGACACTGACGGTGCGTGAGGTGGTGACGTCACGTAGGAGTGAGGGCGGCGGCGGGCGCTCGAGGTACACGCTCAGGATGAGTGGCGGTACCATGCACTACACTGTACACTGTGGTAATGTCACACACAGATTACTTAGGCGGCGGCACTGCCTTAGTTCACTCTAGGTCACTCACGACGATCTTTGTCACCAGGGGTTACCTGATACCAGTCTGTTTCGCTCTGGAGATTTGTCACTTTAGGCTTCTAAACAATATATTCCCACTCGTGATTCTGGCGAGTGTGTGGTATATCGCAAAGACGCTGAGTTAACTTGACGGTGAGGGATAGACGGTGATCTGTCTATTGGCCGCTAGAACAGAACACGTCCTCTTCGTATGGTCTCTCTCACGTGAATGAGTTTGCATGGGTGCCGGGCATCTCGTGGCACACAACACAAAAGGAGTTACAATTGACCAATAGCATTGCAGCAAATGAGCGGGAACCAATCATATTAGCTCGTTCGATGAGCAGTAGCAGGAGTGACGTCATGAACACGTCATAGCTGTTATTCAGCATGCGCCGGTTGAGGTTGACCCCAGAGGTCAGACGCTGCTGGCGCCTTCCCCTCTCACACTCTCCTCCAGGCCATGTACTCACTGACCCTATGGTGGCAAGTATGCTTAGCTCCCTGTATCTACTTTGTGCCTGGACATACGGCGGCCTCCGTATCACGAAAGTATTCCTGGTTAAATGGGCATTCTGGAGATACCCAACATGCCAGAAAACTATCCAGGATTAAGGGAAATAGACTTTGTGCACGAAAGATCAGTGCACTGTGCACTGCAATGAGCCATTCAAGTCCGCTGTGGGAGGATCTTGGGAGACATACTCCCACACTTCCCTTACCTTACCACAGATTATAAGACATGCAGTCATTGTTCTTTATTTTTCTTTTTTTTACTTTTGTTATATGTGGCCTGGCATTGACATCTGCCAGTGGAAGACTGCCGAACACCATACTCCACTACTTTACCGTCACAGGTGTGACTGGCGAGACTGGCGTGACTGGCGTGACTGGTGTGACCTGTGTGACTGGCGAGACTGGTGTGACCTGTGTGACTGGTGTGACAGGTGTAACTGGCGTGACCGGTGAGATTTACATGACTGGTGTGTCTAGCGTGCCTGGCGTGACTGGCGTGACTGATGTGATTGTTGTGACTGGGGTGACTGGCGTGACTTGTGTGTCTGATATGATTGGTGTGACTGGGGTGACTGGCATCACTGGTGTCACTGGCGTGACAGGTGTGATCAGTGTGTCTGGTGTGACTGGAGTGACAGATGTGACCAGTGTGACTGGCGTGACTGGTGTGATTGGTGTGACCAGTGTGACTGGTGTGACTAGTGTAACTGGCGTGACTAGTGTGACTTGAGTGACTAGCGTGGCTGGTGTGACTGGTGTTACTGATGTGACTGGTGTGACATGTGTGACTGGCGTGTCTTGTGTGACTGGTGTGACTGGCGTGACTGGTTTCACCAACGTGACAGGTGTGACTGGTGTTACTGGTGTGACTGGTGTGACCAGTGTCTCAGGTGTGACCAGAGTGACTGGCGTGACTGGCGTGACAGGTGTGACTGGCGTGACTGACGTGACTGGTGTGACTGGCGTGATTGGTGAGACTAACGTGACTGGCGTTACTAACGTGACTGGCGTGACTGGTGTCACTAACGTGACTGGAGTGACGTGACTGTTGTGACGGGCGTGACTGGCACGACTGGTTTGACTGACGTGACTGGTATGACTAGTGTGACTGGTGTGACCAGTGTGACTGGTGTGACTGGTGTAACCAGTGTGACTGGTGTAACTGGTGTGACTGGTGAGACCAGTGTGACTGGTGTGACTGGTGTGACTGGCGTGACTGGCCTGACTGGCTTGACTGATGTGACCAGTGTGACTGGGGTGACTGGCGTGACTGGTGTGACTGGGGTGACAGGTGTCACTAGCGTGACAAGCGTGACTGTAGTCACTGGTGTTACTGGTGTGACTGATGTGACCAATGTGACTGGTGTGACTGGCGTGACTGGCGTGACTGGTGTAGCCGGTGTGGCCAGTGTGACTGGCGTGACTGGTGTTACTGGCGTGAGTGTGTGACCAGTGTGACTGGTGTGACAGGTGTGACTGGTGTGACTGGTGTGACTGGCATGACTGGCTTGACTGGCGTGACTAGTGTGACCAGTGTGACTGGCCTGACTGGTGTGACTGGTGTGACTGGCGTGACTTTCGTGACTGGTTTGACCAGTGTGACTGGCGTGTCTGGTGTAACTGTTGTGACTGGTGTGACCAGTGTGACTGGCCTGACTGGTGTGACTGGCGTGACTAGTGTGACTGGCGTGACTAGCGTGACAGGCGTGACTGGTGTTACTGCTGTGACTAGTGTGACTGGCGTGTCTTGTGTGACAGTTGTGACTGACGTGACTGGCGTGACTGGTGTAACTAGTGTGACTGGCGTGACTTGCAGGACTGGTGTGATTGCCATGACTGGAGTGACTGATGTGGCTGGTGTGACCAGTGTGACTGGTGTGACTGGTGTGCTTAGTGTGACTTCTGTGACTGGTGTGTGACAGTTGTGACTGGCGTGACTTGTGTGACTGGAGTGACTGGTGTGAATGGTGTGACTGACGTGGCTGGTGTAACTGGCGCGACTGGCGTGACTTGTTTGACCAGAGTGACTGGCGTGACTGACGTGGCTGGTGTAACTGGCGCGACTGGCGTGACTGGTGTTATCAGTGTGACTGGTGTGACCTGTGTGACTGGTGTGACCGGTGTGACTGGCGTGACTGGTGTGACCAGTGTGACTGGTGTGACCGGTGTGACTGGCGTGACTGGTGTGACTAGCGTGACTGGTGTGACCAGAGTGACTGGCGTGACTGACGTGACTGGTGTGACTGGCGTGACTGGCGTGACTGGTGTGACCCGTGTGACTGGCGTGACTGGTGTGACTGGCGTGACTGGAGTGACGTGACTGCTGTGACTGGCCTGACTGGTGTGACTGGTGTGAATTGTGTGACTGGTGTGAATTGTGTGACTGGCAAGACTGGCGTGGCTGGTGTGACTGGCGTGACTGGCATGACTGGTGTGACTGGTGTGACTGGTGTGATTGACGTGACTGGTGTGACTGGAGTTACTAGAGTGACTGACGTGACTGGTGTGATTGGTTTGACTAGTGTGACTGGTGTGACACCTGTGAATGACGTGACTAGTGTGACTGATGTGACCAGTGTGACTGAGGTGACTGGCGTGACTGGTTTGACTGGTGTGACTGGGGTAACTGGCGTCACTGGTGTGACTGGTGTGACTGGCGTGACTGGCGTGCCTGGCGGAACCAGTGTGACTGGCTTGACTTTTGTGACTGGTATTTCTGGTGTGACTGGTCTAACTGGTATGACTGGCGTGACTGGCGTGACTGATGTCACCAGTGTGACTGGCGTGACTAGTGTAACTGGCGTGACCGGTGTGAATGGTGTGACTGATGTGACTGGTGTAACTGGCGTGACTGGTGTGACCAGTGTTACTGGCTTGACTTTTGTGACTGGTGTTTCTGGTGTGACTAGTCAGACTGGTGTGACTGGTGTGACTGGTGTGGGTGGTGTGACTGGCATGACTGGTGTGACTGCCTTGACTGTCGTGACTGGTATGACCAGTGTTACTGGTGTGACCAGTGTGACTGACTGGTGTGACTATTGTGACTGGTGTGAATGGTGTGACGGTTGTGACTAGTGTGACTGGTGTGATTGACGTGAACAGTGTGATTGGCGTGTATAGTGTGACTGGTGAGATTGGCGTGACTGGTGTGACTAGCGTGACTTATATGACTGGTATGACTGGCGTGACTGGCGTGACGGGTGTGACTGGTGTGATTGACGTGACTGGCGTGACTGGAGTTACTGGAGTGACTGGTGTGACTGGCGTGACTGGCGTGACCAGTGAGACTGGTGTGATTGACGTGACTGGCGTGACTGGAGTTACTGGAGTGACTGGTGTGACTGGCGTGACTGGCGTGATGGGTGTGACTGGCTTGACTGGTGTGACTGGCGTGACTGGTATGACTGGTGTAACTGACATGACTAGCGTGAATGGTGTGACTGGTATGAGGTCTCACCCCTCACTGTAACTCTCTGCTTCCTATTGCTTAGGTACTCCCTTATCCACTGGAGCGCCCTACCAGTTACTCCTGCCTGTTTTTCCGGCTTACGCATCAGCCTTTTATGGGGTACTGTGTCAAAGGCTCTCCGACAGTCTGCAGTCTGCCCATCTTTCTCTTTCTTGCTTAATCTTTGTCACCTGTTCGTAGAATTCTATTCAGCCTGTCAGGCAAGATTTACCCTCCCTGAACCCATGGTGATGGGTTGTCACGAAGTCCCTTCTCTCCAGATGTGTTACTAGGTTTCTTCTCATGATCTTCTCCATCAACTTGCATGGTATATAAGTTAAGGACACTGGCCTGTAGTTCAGTGTCTCTTTGTCTGTCACCCTTTTTGTATATTGGGCCCACATTAGCCGTCTTCCATATTTCTGGTAGGTCTCACGTTTCCAGTGACGGCGGAGTTCCAGTTTCCTGTGTGTCAGTCTTCGCTATATATTCACACATATATATATATATATATATATATATATATATATATATATATATATATATATATATATATATATATATATATATAATATTATATATATATATATATATATATATATATATATATATATATATATATATATATTTCTACAGATTTCATATTCGAAATCCCTATTTATTCTGCGTTTGTAAAGTATATATATAGCGCCATATTCCTTTCCACTCCAACTGTTTCTAAGCAACAGTTCCAGTAATATTTGAGAGCGCCTTCGGGTTCCCCTGCTGGTGCAGCCATGATGGCGCCGGCGGCGGGTGTTTCCTTTGTTGTGTTGCCCAGACACAACACTCTCGCCTCGCCTCTCCTTGCACACCACTATTTTAACCGCCACACTAAATGTTGATAAACTGTGAGCAAATGTTTGTCGTTGCTGTAGACTATACGAGCGTCTAATATGGCTGCCCAATATTTTGATCCGATGTTTATCCCTGGCAGAAATTCAGTAATATTTGTGTCATATTTCTAGTAAACACAAACAAATGGATATGAGCAGCGAACCTTACCAGTAACACAGCACAAGCTGCCATTGTGATTGTCCCTTCCTCTCAAGCCCAGCTGCACTCAGCTGCACTCAGCTACACTCAGCTGCACTCAGCTACACTCAACTGCACTCAGCTGAACTCAACTGCACTCAGCTGCACTCAACTGAACTCAACTGCACTCAGCTGCACTCAACTGCACTCAGCCGCACTCAACTGCACTCAGCTGCACTCAACTGCACTCAGCTGCACTCAACTGCACTCAGCTGCACTCAACTCCACTCAGCTGCACTCAACTCCACTCTGCTGCACTCAGCTGCACTCAGCTACACTCAGCTACACTCAACTGCACTCAGCTGCACTCAGCTGCAGTCAGCTGTACTCAACTGCACTCAGCTGCACTCAACTGCACTCAGCTGCACTGAACTGCACTCAACTGCAATCAGCTGCACTCAACTGCACTCAGCTGCACTCAACTGCACTCAACTGCACTCAACTCCACTCAGCTGCACTCAGCTACACACAAGTGCACTCAGCTGCACTCAACTGCACTCATCTGCACTCAGCTGCACTCAACTGCACTCAACTGCACTCAGCTGCACTCAACTCCACTCAGCTGCACTCAGCTCCACTCAGCTACACTCAACTACACTCAGCTGCACTCAACTCCACTCAGCTGCACTCAACTGCACTCAACTGCACTCAGCTGCACTCAGCTGCACTCAACTGAACTCAGGTGCACTCATCTGAACTCAGCTGCACTCAGCTGAACTCAGGTGCACTCAACTGAACTCAGCTGCAATCAACTGAACTCAGGTGCACTCATCTGAACTCAGCTGCACTCAGCTGAACTCAGCTGCACTCAACTGAACTCAGCTGCACTCAACTGAACTCTACTACACTCTGGTGCACTCTGTTGCATTCTGGTGAACTCACAGATTTCTTCAGAGTTATACACTATGTAGACCATCGAAGATATATTAACGAAATGAACAATTAGATAGTACAAATGGGTACTTTTCACTTCACAGCGCTGAGAAAAAGTTAGGTAGGTACCTCAATAGGTACCTGGGAGTTAAACAGCTGGTGCGGGCTGCTTCCTGTGTGTGTGTGTGTGTGTGTGTGTGTGTGTGTGTGTGTGTGTGTGTGTGTGTGTGTGTGTGTGTGTGTGTGTGTGTGCAACCCGTCCTCGCAAATCCGTATAGTCAATATTGACTTATTAAATACGTGCATAGGTGATGTACTAAACATAATAGTTTACCTTGAAAAGCTTCATAGAAAACACCGACCTTACCTAACCTTGTTAGTATGTTAAGATAAGCATCTTATTGCTTCGTAATTACAATTATTACTTAACCTATACCTATAATAGGTTAAGTAACAATTGTAATTACAAAGCTATAAGATGCTAATCTTAACATACTAACAAGGTTAGGTAAGGTCGGTGTTTTCTATGAAGCTTTTCAAGGTAAACAATTATGTTTAGTATGTCACCTATGCACATACGTGATAAGTCAATATTGACTAAATGAATTTGCGAGGACGGGTTGGTGTGTGTGTATGAAAATTAGGATTAAGGACGTGCCCGAAATGCTGTACGTGCTAGTGGCTGTACAAGAAAGTATCAACTCTTATACATACATATATATATATATATATATATAGATATATATATATATATATATATATATATATATATATATATATATATATATATATATATATATATATATATATATATATATATATTGTGACGGTAACGAGTTGGAAATGGTGGTCGGCAGTCTTCCAACTAGCAGGTGTCAGTGCTGGGCCACATATAATATATAAAAAAAAAGAAAAGGAAAAAAAAAAGAGAAAAAAAAAGAATGACTGCGTGATTGGTAATCTGTGGTAAGGTTGGAAATACGAAAGACAATAATAAAAATGGATTTTAATAACAATAAAAAAACACAAATTGAAACAAATGCAAAATCTTGGCTTAATGGTAAAAATGTCAAGTGGAAAAAAAATATATAAACATGAAAATAGATTACGTTAATGGGGAGGAGAATTGACATACAAAAGTAAATAAAATATGAATGCTGGAATATATGCACTAACTATAAACCTCTATTTGACCACACAAGGTGAGTCACTTAGGAGTTCATAGCTTGCGAGCACACAATATTCTGGCTGGCAGAAACGCAAGGGACTCCAACAATAACTGGCGAGGTCTTGTGATTGGCGAGGAGCCGGAGTGGAGTGTTGGTTGGCGGCCAATGAGGAAGCTGGATGGCCGCAAGTCGCTAGTTAGGCAGTTGAAGGGTTCGGCGCGTCGACCAGGTGCAGCAGGTGCTGGAGTGGGGGGAGGAGGGAGTTGCTGGTACGTGTGGCTATCTTATAATACGTTTAGCCACTACAAAACGTATCTTGTATATTGATGAGGACAGGAGTGAGTCGCAGAAATAGCAGGCTAAATCTCTGATAAGAGATTATCGTCACAACTCTCCCCCGAAGCCTGCTGTTTCGGGTGAATCATGTCCACTGGAGGTAGAGTGGGAGGTGGAGCTGCCTCTACCTCATGCACTCTGGAGAGGGCGTCAGCGATGATGTTATCAGGCCCCTTGATGTAGCAGATCTTTAAATTGAAGCCTTGAAGATATAAAGCCCATCGCAGCAGACGTTGGTTATTAAATTGGGCTTGATGTAAGAATCTCAGAGGGTTGTGGTCCGAATAGATGGTAGTGGACCTAGCACCGTGCAGATATGGTGCAAAGTGTTGTAAGCTCAGGACGATGGACAGGAGTTCCTTCTCTATAGTACTGTAGTTCTTCTGATGAGGCTTCAACTTGCAACTGTAGTAGCTGACAGGTAGAACCTCCTCGCCTCGCTGCTGCATTAAGACACTTCCGATGCCGGTACCACTGGCGTCGACATGGAGGATGAAAGGCTTCTTGATATCTGGTGAGGCGAGAATGGGATTAGAACAGAGGAGGAATTTGAGTTGTTCGAATGCAACGGTTTGCTCTCTGGTCCAATTATACCGTTGCTTGGGACTGGTTAAGGTGATTAATGGGGTTGCAACAGTGCTAAAATTCTTCACAAACCTACGGTAATAGGAAGCAAGACCAAGGAAGCGCAGGAGCTGCTTCCTGGTAGTAGGCTGTGGATACTGTTGGATTGCTTGAATGTGAATGTTTAACGGAGCCAGGCTGCCACTCCCTATAACATGACCCAGGTACCGCACTTTACCTTTCGCGAAGGTGGACTTGCCCAAATTGATGGTGAGGCCGGCTTTCAGGAGCTTGTAGAACAATCGTTGTAGCTGGAGCAGGTGTTCGCTCCAGGTGTTGGATGCTACCACGATGTCGTCCAAATAGGCATAGGTGTTTTCCAAGCCCTGGATGACGCGGTTGACAGCTCTCTGAAAGGTGGCTGGGGCATTGCAGAGTCCAAAGGGAAGGCGATTGTACCTGTAGAGACCAAACGGGGTTATAAAGGCGGACAGTACCTTAGCTCGCTCCGTTAAACTCACCTGGTAGTAGCCCTTTAGTAGGTCTACCTGAGACAGGTAGCGGGCATTACCAATGGCATCCAGAATGTCGTCTACCCTGGGTATTGGGTAGGCGTCCTTCACTGTGACCTGGTTCAACTTCCTATAATCCGTACACAGACGGATTTTGCCGTGAGGTTTGGGTACCAGGATGCATGGTGAGGCCCAGGGGGACTCACAGGGGGTAGCCAGTCCATGGTCCAAGAGATACTGTACCTCAGCCCGCATGACTTCCGTTTTGCTCGGGCTGATTCGGTAGAATGGTTGGCGAATCGGCTGGGTGTCAGGTAGCAGTTGGATGTCGTGCCGAGTTACAGTACACTCTTGGGGGTCATCTCGAAACAACTCTTGATATTCTCTGACGAGTTTGATTAGTGGAGCACTATTATCGTCCTGAAAATGATGTTGAAGGTTAGTAAGGATTTCCGAGTTAGAGAGCGCTGTCTCAGTGTCAGTGCTCTCGGAAGGAGAAGCAGGGAAGGTCTCACTGTGGCTGTATGGACCTGTAAATGAGGTGAAATTGGTTAACACAGTGGGAGGAACCCCATGGTAGGGCTTGAGTAAATTAATGTGGCACAGCTGGGTCTTCCGCCGCCTATCGGGGTCTCGAGAACGTAGTTGAAGTTGTTCCGGCACTCCTTAACACGGTAGGGTCCTGAGAACCTGTTCTGTAAAGGAGAACCTGGGATAGGGAAATAGGCAAGCACTAAGTCTCCTGGTGTAAACTTCCTTACTTTACAGTGCGGTCGTAACGAGTCTTCATCCTCTCCTGGGCTTTCTGTAGGTTGTTGCTGGCAAAGGAATGGACCCTCTCTAGAATGTGTCGGAGATTTTGAAGATACTGGGGCACACTCTGATGCTCACTGAAGGTGTCATCACGTAGAGAATCCTTGAAAGCCTTGAGAGGTGTACGGCACTTACGTCCGTAGAGCATCTCATAAGGAGATACTCCTAGTGACTCGTTGGGAAGACTTCTGAAAATACACATGATGAGATCAATTTGCCTATCCCAATCCTTTGAGGTCTCATTACAGAACTTTTTAAGAGTGCCTTGATGGTTTGATGACTACGCTCGAGAGAACCCTGTGAAGCAGGATGATAGGGGCTGGACAGTACCTGTTTGATGTTGAACTCCTCCAGAGTCCGTTTGAAGAGATCACTGGTGAAGTTGGTACCACAGTCGCTCTGAATCTCCCTCGGAAATCCATACTGGGTGAAGATTTTCAGTAGATTCTTCACCACTGTAGCAGCTGTAATATTTTTCACTGGAACTGCTATCGGAAATCTGGTGGTAGGACACAGGATGGTTAAGATATATGCGTTGCCTGCACTGGTCCGAGGCAAAGGACCAACGCAGTCGATAATGAGCTTGTGGAACGGTTCCTCAGGCACCTGGATGGGTATCAGTGGTGCTCTGGGAATGGAAACGTTCGGTTTCCCGGCTAACTGACACACGTGGCATAATTTGACATAAGTTTTGATGTCGTTTACCATACCTGGCCAGTAGTAGTCTTGTCGAATTCCATGGTAAGTCTTGTTGAACCCATAGTGTGACAAAGCGCCGTGGGCCAGGTGTAGAATCGTGGGCCGCAGGCTGGTGGGAATCACTAGTTGTTCAACGTTTGCCCAATCGTCCTCGTCCTTCAGTTTACTGGGTCTATACCTGCGATAGAGTATTTCGTTCTCCATAAAGAACCCAGGAACACTGTCGGATTGGGTTTCAGCCTGAAAGAATAATGGTGTCAATGTAAGATCATCTCTCTGTAACTTACGGAACTCCACCGCGGTCAGGTTAGGGGGTAGTTTCGAAGGGTCCTGAGGGACAGCGGTAGCAGTAGAGTCGGCTGGCTGTGGACGTGCAGCTTGAGCACGGGTGGTCACCATAACAGGAGGAGAACCTTCATCACTCTCTTGAACCTTTACTGGGAAATGTTCAAAAATCGGGTTATCACCACCAGAGTTGCTTACCTTGGATATGTCCTTGATGATCAGGTTGTTGGTGTTGGTCTTCTGCCAAGTCGTTGCCAGGAGAAGTTGCACTCCAGGCATGGGAAAAGGCTTTTCCCTGACGGCGACTTGGACTTCACCCGGTCACGAAGGGACAATCCAGGTAAACTCGGCAAGTGGATAAGGAGTTGTAGCAGTAAGGTCAGTGATGAACACAGTCTCTTCCTGTGTAGGCGACGTTGGGCACAGCCGATTCAAAACGATCGATTGTAGAGCCGCTGTGTCCGTAGGATCTTAAGTCCGAAACGTCCTCTGAATCTGAAACCGTGGGTAGAGATAGTTCCTGGATATAGATGCTTGGTAAAGAGAGAGAGATCATTAGCATGAACACCAACATTCATTACAGGCTTACCGGACTTAGGGTGAGTAGTTTTAGACTTAGGGGGTTCGACGTTACCTTTAGATTGGGACTTACCACATTTGTCAATGGGGTGTCCATATAATCGACAATACCTGCAGTACAGTTGAGAGGTACCTGATCTGGGCTCGCTTTCTTCGTAACTGTACCAAGACTTCTTGCTGGTAGGATCTGGAGTCAGCGGTGGATGAGGCTGTAAGTGTCAGCTGACTTCGCACACTTCACTAACTCCGTCTCTCCTGGTTGCTAAGTATAGGCGGACAGGAGGAGGTACACGTCTCAAAAATTCTTCAACCAGTATGGAGTTGACAAGATCTGAAAAAGTAGAGAATGTGCTGCCTCCAGCCATTTCATGAAATATCTTGTTTAGGTGTTAGCAAATTCTAAAATCTAGTTATTGTAGTAGTAGTATTCATAACTAGTAATAATTGTTGAAATAATAATAGATTAGACCACCATATGTGGAATGATAAAATAATATAATTAAACTTAGGTAAACAATTTGCAGTTTAAGAAGGAGCCATTACAAAGTGGTTAAGTACAAATTGTCCCCCCCAATTTGTGTGAGAATAATTCAGGCAGTTTTAACAAGTACATACGTCCACTCATTTCTTACCTACTAAGAAAAATAAGATAAACTTAATTTACTGAAGTCAATTAAAAGAAGATATACTGCTGAAGTTTTTACCACATAAATTATGGTCCTTTGAACCTAGATGATTATTACAGTAACCAGTAGGTACATTGCATCTAGTTATAAAATCCTGATATACATTAGTAGGCAATATTATAGCAGAAAGACATTGCTATATTTACATTTTCTAGCCTAACTTTTCAATCTCATAGCAAGCAGAACTTTCACAAAGCACTTTATGTTCTGAAGCCTGAGCCAAAGAACTATTTGCCCTTTTTCATTACAAGAGTTGATAAGAGGCTCTTTACTTATAAGTTACTTTAAATGTTTTTGTAATTTAAGTATAAACATACTTTAATATTGCACCATTACGATAGCTGCATACCACATTGTTTACAGCAATTCTTGCACAAGTAGACATTTAGCTGGTGTTGTACAGCAACCTAATCTTAATTTATTGT
>WNGS01002108.1:14114-59644 GCA_020271785.1 Procambarus virginalis
GGCCTTATCTGAGCCTGTAGTAAGGGCCCGCTAAGGCTGTGTCATGTTAGCATCTATGTGGGTGTGGCCCTGTGCCTCATGGTGCCAATGGCGGCTGTGGAGGCCTTCAAGGCTGGCAACAGCTAGGTACATGTACATAGTTCTACTGCTCAGCTACTTGCTGTTCCAAGTCACAATTTTACCTGTATGGGATGCAAAGAGTTAATATCTGTTCCCTGAACATATCAATACAGGTATAACATGGTATGTGAGGGCTGTAAAAATGGGGTACACGTACATGGTGTTGGTGTTGTTCATATATCATAACCGACTTATACCCTTGGATATTAAGCAGTGCACTAGAATAATAAACAAATACTTGGTAAGCCGGATACAATCGTTGTTGATAGGCTGTGTTGCTGGTTGTTGACACGCAAATAGGTGTCTAGGTGTTAAACCAACTCTGGAGCCATGTGCAGCGTAAGGCTGCTTTGTTATTGTTTTCGTGTGAGCGTGGCGTCTGTAAGAGACGCTCTGCCTCCCTAGTTGTTCCAATATTTTTTCCACTTCTAAGTTAAATTTACGTTAACAAGGGAATCAAGCTATATTTTGGTGTTAATAATTATATTCAGTCTTATTGAACACTTTTTTATTCAATTTAGACATTAAACTGTTGTATGAACAGTGGTTTAATAATGTAAATACTGCGGCGACGTCGATGACGTCACGGAGTCTCCCATTCTCTAATTTTAAGAGGATAATGTTAAGGGAAGACTATACTATTTGTGTTTGAGTGTGTCGGTTTCCCGACACAACATCAAACAGGTACTGTCCAGCCCCTATCATCCTGCTTCACAGGGTTCTCTTGAACGTAGTCATCAGACTATCAAGGCACTCTTAAAAAAGTTTTGTAATGAGACCTCAAAGGATTGGGATAGGCAACTTGATCTCATCATGTGTATTTTCAGAAGTCTTCCCAACGAGTCACTAGGAGTATCTCCTTATGAGATGCTCTACGGATGTAAGTGCCGTACACCTCTCAAGGCTTTCAAGGATTCTCTACGTGATGCCACCTTCAGTGAGCATCAGAATGTGCCCCAGTTTCTTCAAAACCTCCGACACATTCTAGAGAGGGTCCATTCCTTTGCCAGAAACAACCTACTGAAAGCCCAAGAGAGGATGAAGACTCATTACGACCAGCACTGCCAAGTAAGGAAGTTTAAACCAGGAGACTTAGTTCTTGCCTATTTCCCTATCCCAGGTTCTCCTTTACAAAACAGGTTCTCAGGACCCTACCATGTTAAGGAGTGCAGGAATAACTTCAACTACGTTCTCGAGACCCCCGATAGGCGGCGGAAGACCCAGCTGTGCCACATCAACCTGCACAAACTCTATCATGGTGTTCCTCCCACTGTGCAAACCAACTACACCACCTTTACAGGTCCATACAGCCACAGTGAGACCTTCCCTGCTTCTCCTTCCAAAAGCACTGACACTGAGACAGCGCTTTCTAATTCGGAAATCCTTACTAACATCCATAATCACTTTCAGGACAATAATAGTAACAGTGCTCCTTTACCTTATTCTAATACTACTCTCGCCTCGCCAGATATCACCAAGACTCCCATCTTCCTTATCAACGCTAGTGGTACCGGCATCAGGGGTGACCTGATACAACAAGGCGAAGAAATTCTACCTACCAACTACCAGAAACTACAACACGATCAAAAAGGAGCCACTCATCGTCCTGAACAGGTAGCACTTTAAACCATACCTGCAAAGTACTCGGTCCACTACCATCTACACGGACCACAACCATCTTCTCTTCCTGCAGCCAGCCCAACTCAACCATCGACTACTTCCACCATGGGCTTGCTAGCTACAACATTTCAGCCTGGAGATTGCTACAACCAGAAGTCTGACTACATATCAGACGCCCTCTCCAGCATCACTGAGGTAGAGCCTGCTCCACCTCCCACTCTACCTCCCGAGAACGTGACTTCACCGGAACCGCAGGCTTCGGGGGAGAGTTGTGACGATAATCTCTTCCAAGAGATTTAGCCTGCTCTTCCCTATATACGTCACGTTCCCAGCTACATTCAAGATTCGTTCAACAGTAGCTTAAACGTATATATCAAGACAGCCACACGCACCTGCACCCCCCTCCCCCCCTCACACACCTCACCGCCAGCTCCAAGCCGACTGCACAACACTAGCAAACTACCGAGTTGTGGGTCTTCCTGCATTTTCATTGGCGGTTCGAGAACACGCCACTCCAGCCCTGCACCAACCACGTTCCACGCCAAGGCGATGTCGGGGTCGACTTGCAGTACCACCATCAGAATATCTTGTGCTCTTCAGCTGTGAACTCCTAGTTGATTCAACTCATGTGATCAAATAGCGGTCTATAGGTTGCGCATATATTCCCAGCACCATTTTTATATATTGACCATTTTATATTTCACTTGTGTTTCATATTTTCCTCCTGTTAACGTAATTCCTTTTTATGTTAGTTCTTTTTCACTTGTTATCTATTCACGTTACTCAGCCAAGAATTTGTCTTTATTTAAATTTGTTTTCTAGAATAATTAAAATTCATTGTTTATTATTTTGTGTTTCGTGTCTCTTCCTGTGGGGGTTTTCCTTTTTTTTGCCGTCACGACTGCAATGCGTACTTCGCCAATGTACATGTGGCAGACGCTTCACGAAGCTGTCGGAATTAGCAAAATAGAAAATACGAGAGCAACCGTACAGGGCCTGGGAGCAAGGTCGAGTTAGAGTCCTTGTGGGTCTCTTCTCAGACTAGCCTCACCTGGTCCTGCTCCACGTTGGTCGTTGGAATCTCCTCAATGATGTAACACTTTAAGGGACTCCTAGGGTCCTCATCAAATTTATAGTTTAGTGACTTACAGGCAACTCGGTGTTGAAGACACCTAGAGCTGAAGGCTGGAGTAATATTAGCAGTATTCAGAAGTGGTTCAACGGAAACACCGCATAAACTTAACAGTAGTTTATTTACTAACTTAACCACTAATACACAGGGTGCTTGATTTACTTTCGATTGGCGTCAGCAAAGCTATGGTTGCATTAGCGAGACTCTTGACGTCTGGCTAATCGACTCGTATCCACTCGTGGAGAAACACCTAACTTAACACAGTTGACAGCCAATCACTAACACGGCAACCTAACTGCCGGTATGCAAAGGGATCACAAGAGTTCCAACCGGATACTCGGTAATGATGATATGCAATAACACAATAATAATCACACAATAACTAAATGTGTGGTGTATGTGAAGCTCACATTCACAGACGAATGAAATGCAGTGATACCACACAGATAAACACGCATTCACCGTCGATTCACCTATAACCTGCGACAGGTATAAGAAGGTGAGAACTGTGGTTGATCCCTCAGATCAACACAGACACAATAAAACAATGACAAGATCTTGTACTTACAGATAAGGTACCTTTCCTTACGCACTCACTCAGACTCGTTTATACAAGCACTCGTAGGTGGCCTGATAGCTGGTTTCGCTCGTAGACACGGAGGGTACTCGCAGTATCTTGAGATGATTTCGTGAGTAGGGCGTGCTGTATGCTTAACAGACAGACACACGCGCACACACTGGCACTGACGGTGCGTGAGGTGGTGACGTCACGTAGGAGTGAGGGCGGCGGCGGGCGCTCGAGGTACACGCTCAGGATGAGTGGCGGTACCATGCACTACACTGTACACTGTGGTAATGTCACACACAGATTACTTAGGCGGCGGCACTGCCTTAGTTCACTCTAGGTCACTCACGACGATCTTTGTCACCAGGGGTTACCTGATACCAGTCTGTTTCGCTCTGGAGATTTGTCACTTTAGGCTTCTAAACAATATATTCCCACTCGTGATTCTGGCGAGTGTGTGGTATATCGCAAAGACGCTGAGTTAACTTGACGGTGAGGGATAGACGGTGATCAGTCTATTGGCCGGTAGAACAGAACACGTCCTCTTCGTATGGTCTCTCTCACGTGAATGAGTTTGCAAGGGTGCCGGGCATCTCGTGGCACACAACACAAAAGGAGTTACAATTTGACCAATAGCATTGCAGCAAATGAGCGGGAACCAATCATATTAGCTCGTTCGATGAGCAGTAGCAGGAGTGACGTCATGAACACGTCATAGCTGTTATTCAACATGCGCCGGTTGACCCCAGAGGTCAGACGCTGCTGGCGCCTTCCCCTCTCTCACTCTCCTCCAGCCATGTACTCACTGACCCTTTGGTGGCAAGTATGCTTAGCTCCCTGTATCTACTTCCTGCCTGGACATACGGCGGCCTACGTATTTTAAAGTGTTCCTGGTTAAGTGGGCATTCTGGAGATACCCAACATGCCAGAAAACTATCCAGGATTAAGGAAATAGGCTTTGTGCACGAAGATCAGTGCACTGTGCACTGCAATGAGCCATTCAAGTCAGCTGTGGGAGGATCTTGGGAGACATACTCCCACATCACCCCCCAACAAAGATCGAGCTCCACAGCGTGGCGCTCGTTCAACTCACACCGCTGATGACCTGTGCACAAACTGAGTGCACTGAGCGCGGCCGGGTCCAGCGGACCCCGTTTTCTATCCTTCTAGGCGAGGCGGGGCCTCGTCTAGACTATTCTCTTCTGGTAAGTGAGGAATTTCTTCAGTCACCGGATCACATGTGGCTATCTGTTCAGGTCTTGAGCAGGCACTGTGGTTGGACGTAGCTCCAGGTCTGGGTCGGCTCAACGCCTCGAAACCCTGAGTGGCGCTGGTCTGTCCACTGCCTCTCTCCACCTGTGTCATGCCTGAAACATCAGAGACACACTGGGAACCAGTGTCCGGTGATTCGCGTCGCATTTCCTCGCTCATGTCTCCCTCGTTCGACGTCTCGTTAATCACCCCTGACCTACTCAACCAGTCAGCACCTACGTTGTCGGCTCCCTTTATGTAAACCACGCGGAATGTGAACTGTTGAAGGAACAACACCCAGCGCATTATTCTAGGGTTGGCGTTTTTAAGCGTACCGATGTGGCTGAGGGGTTGGTGATCTACTTGAAACGTGAAACGCTTACCATAGAGATACTGGTAGAATTTCCTTACTCCCACCACAGCAGCAAGGAGTTCCTTTTCTACAGTGGAGTACTTCTGCTCAGCATTGCTCAGTTTACGACTGGAGTACGCAACTGGCCAGATTTCACCGTCGTACTCTTGCATGAGTACAGCACCAATACCTGTATTTGAGGCATCTGTCCGAAGGATGTACTCCCTGGTAGAATCTGGTAGTCTAAGGATGGGTGCTTCAGTCAGCTTCTTCTTGAGCGTCGAGAATGCTGAGTTCTCCATTTCTGTCCAACGTACTCTAACAGGTGCATTCTTCTTGGTGAGATTAGTTAGCGGAGTTGCTATAGACGTGAAATTGGGAATGAAAGTTCTGTAGTACCCTGCCAGTCCCAGGAATGACTTAACCTGAGTCTTGGTGGCGGGTGGAGCGGCTTCACTGATCTTGGTGATCTTCTCAGGCAGCGGCCTGGTGAACCCTCCCCCTATCACGTGACCAAGGTACCTGACCTCCTTGCACCCCAACTCACACTTAGTGGGTTTTGCAACCATTCCTACTTCTTGTAGTCTTGCCAACACCTGCCTTAGCAAGGTCAGATGTTCTTCCCACGTAGCAGAGTGGATGAGCACATCGTCCACGAACACTTCTACTCCAGTAATTCCCCCCAAGACTTTGCGCATAGTTCTGTTGAACACGGCTGGGGCGTTCACCAGTCCAAACGGAAGAACTGTGAACTGGAAGAGACCTTCGCTTGTCATGAAGGCAGTGCAGCGCTTACTGTCTTCATGTAATGGAATCTGCCAAAATCCTTTTGTCAGATCAAGCTTGGAGAAATAGCAACTGGAAGCTAACCTCGAGAAGATCTCATTTTGATTGAACATCGGTTCAGCATCAAACTCTATGATGGAGTTCAACTTCCTGAAGTCGAGGCAGATGCGCACACCTCCCCCAGGCTTCTTCACTAACACCATCGGGCTTGAGTATGGTGAGGTCGACTTCTCTATTACTCCCGCATTAATCATAGATGCCAGTTCTTCTCTCACCTGTGGTACAAGGTGATGAGGAACAGGATATGGTTTTGTTCGTACCGCTTGCTGCTCTAGCAAAGGTATGCGGTAACCCTCTACTTTTGCTACCTTAGTGACGTCAGAGAGTACCTCCTTGTACTCTGCTACCAGTCGAGTAACCTGGTCGACTTGATCTTCAGACAGCTGATCATCAACCTTAACATCTCGGTGTGTCTCCTGCTGCTGTTGATTGAAGAGACCTGGCTGACCTTCCTCCTCGTCGGCGGTTATCACTGAGACACCGGCGATCGTTGCTGAGAGCAGAGGGTGGTCGATCGGCCCTGTCGATGTCGAGCCCTGCGGTCCTCTCCTGTTTTTACGTCTTACATGCTTCTTCGGCTTGTTGGATCCATCTGCAGGAGGGTCCTCGTAGCGTTGGAGCATGTTGCGTTCTTTTGCTTTCTCTCCCTTATACTTCAGCTGGGTGAGGGTGTGGTCACTCCCTGTGACGTCATCCCCGAGCGAGTCGCCCTTGGGATCAGCTGGCCGAGGACGGCTGCATACAGCTGCAGCGCCTCACGCTCCCCCGTTTTCTTCGAGGGTGGACTTGGGCAATCAGAGACTCCCGGAACATTTCCCAATAAAATCCATATACAGCACGTTCCTGTTGAACGGCACGGATTTTACCTTTGATGTAAGGTGTGTCGACCCACACATACACCTCCACCATCTCTTTAGTATAGCCATTTGGGAATTTGACATAGACGTGTCTACCTGTCTCAGATCCTGGCTGTACTAGGCTCTTTCTTACCATGTGAGTAGTGGCGCCTTTGTCACGGAAGATTTTCGCCGATTTTCCGTTAACATTTCCGTCTACCACCTCAAGGGTCCAAGCTAGTGGATCCTTTCTGACGTTGGGATGATTCTTACCACTTGAGCTCACACCTGCTATGTAACCTGATTTCGGTTTTACCTTGCAATCAGCTGCACGATGACCTGGCTTACCACAGTTGTAACACTTGTGCATATGCTTGTTGGAGGAGTTTCCCTGCTCCCCCGACACACCAGGCTTAAGCTTAGCTCTATCGCCAATACCTGTAGCATGATGCTTCTCGTGCGGCTTCACCCCTTTCACCTGTCTCCTGGCCCCAGCCCACAGATCAGCTTGCTTGGCCATAGACAGATTTGACACAATTTCTTGCTCTTTGAGCTTGACACGCAGAGACGATTCGCATGCTTCTAAGAACTGTTCACGAATCATCAGTTGATAGAACTCCATGCTCCCAGGAGCAGTCTCCATGAGTTCACAGTAACGGTTTAGACTCGATTCTAACCGCTGTAACATGAGCACATATGTCTCACTTTTTTGCAATTGAGCTCTACGGAAATTCTCTAGCATCCGGTTTGCAGTTATGCCAAAACCGTTCAGCAGCGCTGTTGTCAATGCCTCGTAATCTCCGCGCTGGTGCGGACCCAGACTGTGGTAGATAGCTAATGCCCTACCCTTTAACAATGCACTAAGAGCGAGTGCCCACTTTGATCTTTCCCACCCGCAATCAGCGGCGTGACCTTCGAAACGCTTGATGTATGCATCCATCGAGTCGTCCCTCTCATCAAAGTTAGCTAGTTTAGGTAGTTTGACAGTCCCGCTCATTTGCTGCAATGCTATTGGTCAAATTGTAACTTCTTTTGTGTTGTGTGCCACGAGATGCCCGGCACCCTTGCAAACTCATTCACGTGAGAGAGACCATACGAAGAGGACGTGTTCCTGTACCACAGTGTACAGTGTAGTGCATGGTACCGCCGCCAGCCGCTGCCAGCCGCCGCCTCGAGCGCCCGCCGCCAGCCGCCGCCAGCCGCCGCCGCCCTCATTCTGACGTGACGTCACCACCTTAGCACCGCCAGTGCCAGTGTGTGCGCGTGTGTCTGTCTGTTAAGCATACAGCACGCCCCTACTCACGAAATCATCTCAAGATACTGCGAGTACCCTCCGTGTCTACGAGCGAAACCAGCTATCAGGCCACCTACGAGTGCTTGTATAAACGAGTCTGAGTGAGTGCGTAAGGAAGGTACCTTATCTGTAAGTACAAGATCTGTCATTGTTTATTGTGTCTGTGTTGATCTGAGGGATCAACNGTGTGACTGGTGTACCCAGTGTGACTGGTGCGACTGGTGTGATTGGTGTGACCAGTGTGACTGGCGTGATTGGTATGACTGGCGAGACTGGCGTGAATTGCGTGACTGGTGTAACCGGTGAGACTGGTGACAGGTGTCACTAGCGGACAGGTGTTACTGTCGTGAATGGTGTGACAGGTGTCACTAGCGTGACAGGTGTTACTGTCGTGACTGGTGTGACTGGCGAGACTAGCATGCCTTTCTTGACTGATGTGACCAATTTGACTGGGGTGACTGGCGTGACTGGTGTGACTGGCGTGACTGTCGTCACTGGTGTTACTGGTGTGACTGATGTGACCAATGTGACTTGTGTGACTGGCGTGACTGGCGTGACTGGCGTGACTGGCGTGACTGGTGTTACTGGCGTGAGTGTGTGACCAGTGTGATTGGTGTGACAGGTGTGAGTGGTGTGACTGGTGTGACTGGTATGACTGGCTTGACTGACGTGACTGGTGTAACCAGTGTGACTGGCCTGACTCGTGTGACTGGCGTGTCTGGCGTGACGGGTTTGACCAGTGTGACTGGCGTGACTGGTGTGACTTGTGTTTGAGGAGTGACCAGTGTGACAGGCACGACTGGTGTGACTGACGTGACTGCGGTGATTGGTGTGACTGGTGTGACTATTGTGACTGGTGTGACCAGTGTGACTGGTGTGACTGGCGTAACTGGTGTAACTGGTGTGACCAGTGTGACTGGCCTGACTGGTGTGACTGGCGTGACTAGTGTGACTGGCGTGACTAGCATGACTGTGTGACTGGTGTGACTGGTGTTACTAGTGTGACTAGTGTGATTGGTGTTACAGGTGTGACTGGCGTGTCTTGTGTGACAGTTGTGACTGGCGTGACTGGCGTGACTGGTGTGACTAGTGTGACTGGCGTGACTGGCAGGACTGGTGTGATTACCATGACTGGAGTGACTGATGTGGCTGATGTGACCAGTGTGACTGGTGTGACCAGTGTGACTGGTGTGACTGGTGTGCTTAGTGTGACTTCTGTGACTGGTGTGACGAGTGTGACTGGCCGGACATGTGTGACTGGCGTGACTGGAGTGAATGGTGTGAGAAGTGTGACTGGCGAGACTGATGTGACCGGTGTGACTGGTGTGACAGGTGTGACTGTCCTGACCGGTGAGCCTAGCGTGACTGGTGTGTCTAGCGTGCCTGGCGTGACTGGCGTGACTGATGTGATTGGTCTGACTGGGGTGACTGGCGTGACTTGTGTGTTTGGTATGATTGTTGTGACTGGGGTGACTGGCGTCACTGGTGTCACTGGCGTGACTGGTGTGATCAGTGTGACTGGTGTGACTGATGTGATTGGTGTGACTGGGGTGACTGGCGTGACTGGCGTGACTTGTGTGTCTGGTATGATTGTTGTGACTGGGGTGACTGGCGTCATTGGTGTCACTGGCGTGACTGGTGAGATCAGTGTGACTGGCATGACTGGCTTGACTGGCGTGACCAGTGTGACTGGCGTGACTGGTGTGATTGGCGTGACTGGTGTAACTGGTGTGACCTGTGTGACTGGCCTGACTGGTGTGACTGGCGTAACTAGTGTGACTGGCGTGACTAGCGTGACTGGCGTGACTGGTGTTACTGGTGTGACTGGCGTGTCTCGTGTGACAGTTGTGACTGGCGTGACTGGCGTGACTGGTGTGACTAGTGTGACTGGCGTAACTAGTGTGACTGGCGTGACTAGCGTGACTGACGTGACTGGTGTTACTGGTGTGACTTGTGTGATTGGTGTTACAGGTGTGACTGGCGTGTCTCGTGTGACAGTTGTGACTGGCGTGACTGGCGTGACTGGTGTGACTAGTGTGACTGGCGTGACTGGCAGGACTGGTGTGATTGCCATGACTGGAGTGACTGATGTGGCTGGTGTGACCAGTGTGACTGGTGTGACCAGTGTGACTGGTGTGGACTGGTGTGCTTAGTGTGACTTCTGTGACTGGTGTGACTGGTGTGACGGGTGTGACTGGCTTGACAGGTGTGATTGGCGTGACTGGAGTGAATGGTGTGACTGGTGTGACAAGTGTGACTGGCGTTACTGGTGTGTGACGATAATCTCTTCCAAGAGATTTAGCCTGCTCTTCCCTATATACGTCACGTTCCCATCTACATTCAAGATACGTTCTACAGTAGCTTAAACGTAAATATCAAGACAGCCACACGCACCTGCACCCCCCTCCCCCCTCACACACCTCACAGCCAGCTCCAAGCCGACTGCACTTCACTAGCAAACTACCGAGTTGTGGGTCTTCCTGCATTTTTATTGGCCGTTCGAGAACACACCACTCCAGCCCTGCACCAACCACGTTCCACGTCAAGGCGATGTCAGGGTCGACTTGCAGTACCACCATCAGAATATCTTGTGCTCTTCAGCTGTGAACTCCTAGTTGATTCACCTCGTGTGATCAAATAGCGGTCTATAGCTTGCGCATATATTCCCAGCACCATTTTTTATATATTGACCATTTTATATTTCACTTGTGTTTCATATTGTCCTCCTGTTAACGTAATTCCTTTTATGTTAGTTCTTTTTCACTTGTTATCTATTCACGTTACTCAGCCAAGAATTTGTCTTTATTTAAATTTGTTTTCTAGAACAATTAAAATTCATTGTTTATTATTTTGTGTTTCGTGTCTCTTCCCTTACCTTACCACAGATTATCAGACAAGCAGTCATTCTTCTTTATTTTTCTTTTTTTTTACTTTTGTTATATGTGGCCTGGCATTGACATCTGCCAGTGGAAGACTGCCGAACACCATACTCCACTACTTTACCGTCACATATAATTGGTGGCCTGTCCGGGATTCTCACGTATACTTGGGAGCTTCACTCAGGTATTGGTAATTGTGGTAAGCGTACTTGGCTTTATTCCCTTGCTTTCAATATTTTCACTAATCCCTTTTATTATTCATATTTTGCTGTGTATATTGTGCATTACGGGAGTAGCATATGGTGAGTGTGAGACAACTTTGGATTACGTGGTGACTGCAGGCCGCAGTCATACTCTTAATTGGTCGTCTCTCCCTCCGTGTTATTACCCGTGCTTAACACCTTTTGTCCCTCAGATATTTCTCATATTTTCGACAGATTATCATATAGGTACCCTGGTACTGTGGTCTGTCTCCGGGTCAATAGCACCTAATTTCTGCAATCCGACTCTAGGAGGATAAAGAGGGCCAAAGTTCCTCTCGCACGGACTTTTATTGACGAGTTGGGACCTCGCCAATAGTTCTCGTCACCAGTTGACACTCGCACCCCTACTCGTCGGTCAGAATTGATGGTACTTACTTAAGGTAGGGAATTAGCTTTCTTTCTTTTGAGCACGAAGTTCGCTAATTCTGTAAGTACCATATTTAATTTCAGTGGGAAACTTGCTTATGTTCTATAGTGACTCGGCAAGGTATGCCTACATTTTTGTACTACCTCATTTACTTTGGAACCATTTAGTGTTTCACTTGCTTTTCGAAACTCAGTTTCAACTAATTAGTAGGATTTTCTTGCCTTTATCCTCCCACAGTGAGTACCGGGTACAAGATTTCCTGCGACCTTAATTATTTACCATCTTGAATTAACTTTAATTGTCAACAATTCCACAGGATAGGTAGCAGTTGCCACGTTTCCTGTTTCTGACATTCACCATATCATCACAGTATATTCGTGTCTCATTTATTTGCTAATTTTACCATGTTTCATATGCAAGCTTTCCAAACAGATCCAGAAGGTGAAATAGAGAACTTACGTCATGCTAAGAGGGTCGACTTGTTAACTCTTGCACATGAGTATCACGTAGAAGTTCCTCATGGAGCCAACAAGTATGAAGTATATAACCTAGTATTGGATCACCTTGCGGAAGAAGGTATTATAGACTCTGATACTCACGAACAATATACTATTTCAGATAAGCATGATTTGACAGCAATGAAACTCAAAATCGAGCTCGCAAAGCTCAAGAAGGAGCAACAGCAAGCCGCCATACAACAGCAAACCGCCATACAGCAACAAAAGGAAGCAGCTGCCATCAGAAAGGAAGAGCAAGAACGCGAGCTTCAGCTCAAGAAAGAAGAAATCCGCCTCAAAGAGCGAGAGGCCGCACTGAGGAAAGAAGAGAGTGAAAGAGAGGCCCTCCTCCTCAAAGGACAGCAAGAACGTGAGTTGGCCTTATTCAAAGAGCGTGAAAGAGTACAACTTGAAACAAGACGACAACAACTAGAGATGCAACGCGAACACGACAAACGGCAAGCGGAAACGGCTCTAGAATGTCATGAAAGAGAACTCACGATAGACACTACACACCAAGCTCAACTCCAGCAAGCTGCAGCTAGTCTTCCTCCAAGTTTCAATATCTCCCATGCAAGTAAGTTAATGCCACCGTTCATAGAAACGGAGGTTGATGTTTTTTTCACGACTTTTGAGACCCTTGCTAATCAACTTAGTTGGCCTGACGACCAATGGGCTACCCTTCTCCGAGTACATCTAACAGGTAAAGCAGCAGTCACACTCAGCACTTTGGCATCTGAAAACGACTACACAACCCTGAAGCAAGCTGTGTTGGACGCCTACCTTCTCTCCACCGAAAGCTACCGACGAAAGTTCCGTGACTACGTAAAGGCAAGTACCACCACCTTCTTAGAATTTGCTAACACCAAACGGAGATATTTCATGAAATGGCTAGAGGCAGCACATGTCTCTACTTTTCCAGAGCTCGTCAACCTCATACTGGTTGAAGAATTCTTGAGGCATGTACCTCCTCCTGTCCGTCTATACTTAGCAGATAAGGAAGAGACCGATTTGGTGAAATGCGCGAAGTCAGCTGACACTTACAGCCTCATCCACCGGCTGACCCCAGAACAACCTACCAGTAAGAAGTCTTGGTACAGTTACGAGAAAGTGAGCCCAGATCAAGGTACCTCTCAACTGTACTGTAGGTATTGTCGACTCTATGGACATACCATAGAAAAATGTGGTAAGTCCCAATCTAAAGGTAACACAGAATCCACTAAGCCCAAACCTACTTCCCCTAATTCCGGTAAGCCTGTCATGAATGTTGGTGTTCATGTTAATGATCTCTCTCTCTTTAGCAAGCATCTGTATCCAGGAACTATCACTACCCACGGTCCAGATTCTGAGGGACGTTTTGGACTTAAGATCTTGAGGGACACAGCGGCTCTTCAATCGATCGTCTTGAAATCAGCTGTGCCCAACGTCGCCTACACAGGAGAGACTGTATTCATCACTGACCTTACTGCTACTACTCCTTATCCTCTCTCCAGAGTCCACCTGGATTGTAACTTCGTGACCGGAGAAGTCCAAGTCGCCGTCAGGGAAAAGCCTTTTCCCATGCCTGGAGTACAACTTCTCCTGGGCAACGACTTGGCAGAAGACCTGCAACCGACCAACCTGATCGTCAAGGACAAACCCCAGGTGGGTAACTCTGTGTTGGATAATCCGATTTTTAAGCATGTTCCAGCAAAGGTTCAGGAGAGTGATGAAGTTTCTCCTCCTGTTATGGTGACCACCCGTGCTCAAGCTGCACGACCAACGCCAGCTGACTCTACTGCTACCGCTGTCCCTCAAGACCCTTCGAAACTACCCCCTAATCTGACCGCTTTAGAGTTCCGTAAGTTACAGAGGGAAGATCTTACCTTGACACCATTATTCTTTCAGGCTGAGACTCAACCGACAGTATTCCTGGGTTCTTCTTGGAGAACGAATTACTCTATCGCCGATACAGACCCAGTAAACTGAAGGAGGAGGACGATTGGGCAAACGTTGAACAACTAGTGATTCCTACCAGCCTGCGGCCCACGATTCTACACCTGGCCCACGGAGCACTATCACACTACGGGTTCAACAAGACTTACCATGGGATTCGACAAGACTACTACTGGCCAGGTATGGTTAATGATGTCAAGCAACATGTCAAGCATTGCCACGTGTGTCAGATGGCAGGTAAACCAAATGTTTCTATCCCTAGAGCACCACTGACACCCATCCAGGTGCCCGAGGAACCTTTTTACAGACTTATTATTGACTGTGTTGGTCCTTTGCCTCGGACCAGTTCCGGCAACGCCTATATCTTAACCATCCTGTGTCCTACCACCAGATTCCCGATAGCAGTTCCAGTGAAAAACATTACGGCTGCTACAGTGGTGAAGAATTTATTAAAGATCTTCTCCCAGTATGGATTTCCGAGGGAGATTCAGAGCGACTGTGGCACCAACTTCACCAGTGATCTCTTCAACCGGACTCTGGAGGAGTTCAACATGTGGTAAAAACTCCAGGCAGTATATCTTCTTTTAATTGACTTCAGTAAATTAATGTTTATCTTATTTTTTCTTAGTAGGTAAGAAATTGAGTGGACTGTATGTACTTGTTAAAACTGCCTGAAATTATTCTCACACAAATTGGGGGGGACAATTTGTAGCTTAAACCACTTTGTAATGGCTCCTTCTTAAACTGCAAATTGTTTACCTAAGTTTAATTATATTATTTTATCATACCACATATGGTGGTCTAATCTATTATTTTTTCAACAATTATTACTAGTTATGAATACTACTACTACAATAACTAGAATGGCCTTATCTGAGCCTGTAGTAAGGGCCCGCTAAGGCTGTGTCATGTTAGCATCTATGTGGGTGTGGCCCTGTGCCTCATGGTGCCAATGGCGGCTGTGGAGGCCTTCAAGGCTGGCAACAGCTAGGTACATGTACATAGTTCTACTGCTCAGCTACTTGCTGTTCCAAGTCACAATTTTACCTGTATGGGATGCAAAGAGTTAATATCTGTTCCCTGAACATATCATTACAGGTATAACATGGTATGTGAGGGCTGTAAAAATGGGGTACACGTACATGGTGTTGGTGTTGTTCATATATCATAACCGACTTATACCCTTGGATATTAAGCAGTGCACTAGAATAATAAACAAATACTTGGTAAGCCGGATACAATCGTTGTTGATAGGCTGTGTTGCTGGTTGTTGACACGCAAATAGGTGTCTAGGTGTTAAACCAACTCTGGAGCCATGTGCAGCGTAAGGCTGCTTTGTTATTGTTTTCGTGTGAGCGTGGCGTCTGTAAGAGACGCTCTGCCTCCCTAGTTGTTCCAATATTTTTTCCACTTCTAAGTTAAATTTACGTTAACAAGGGAATCAAGCTATATTTCGGTGTTAATAATTATATTCAGTCTTATTGAACACTTTTTTATTCAATTTAGACATTAAACTGTTGTATGAACAGTGGTTTAATAATGTAAATACTGCGGCGACGTCGATGACGTCACGGAGTCTCCCATTCTCTAATTTTAAGAGGATACTGTTAAGGGAAGACTATACTATTTGTGTATGAGTGTGTCGGTTTCCCGACATAAATTCCGGGGGGGAAGAACACGGGTCGAAGTCCCGATAAGGACTGCGATCACTTTATTCTTCTCCTTCAGAATTATAATGCTGCTTTAATTTGAGTTTACATTGTTGAGCTGCAGTTCTTTGGGGACGTATGTCCCGTACTGGCGTATCGGGTGCTGGAAGTCGCTGTACGTCTTCGTTCCTGGCCAGTTCTAAAGGAACTAATTTCTCTAAAGTTTTGAGAGTAGTGTTGCCTCGGCATTTCACTTTCACTATTCTCAAGATGCCCTGGCTGTCTGGATGAACAGAGACTATTTGACCTAAAGGCCACTCTGAGCGTGGTCCATCACTATCCACCAGAACTATGTCACCAGGGTTCAAGTTAATTCTGTTGTAGGGGTTGTTTGCCCCGTAATGATACTCTCTCAGAGCTGTAAGGTATTCTCGAGTCCATACGTCATTCCACCGACTTATCACCCTTGATAGATGTTTGAAACGTTGAACCAAATCACTCTCTTGGACATATGAAGGATCCTCTGGTTCCTCGTCCGTAAGGGACACAAGTGTTTTGAGAGGTCTACCATACATCAAATGAGCTGGACTTAATGGTTCACGCTGCAAAACATCATCAGAGAGGTAGGTAAGTGGTCGGTTATTGACTCGTGCTTCTATCTCTATGACTACTGTTTGAAGCTCCTGCAGGTCAATCCTTTGTCGGTGTAGGGTTTTCCGTAGAGAACGTTTTACCGTACCAACCATGCGTTCATAGAAGCCTCCGTGCCATGGTGCTCTGGGAGGTATGAATTTCCAATGGCACTGCCGTTGATTTAGGGCTGTGCGTACCTTTGGATGTGTCCAGATTTTCCTCAGACATGCTTCTCCTGCCACTAAGTTGGACCCATTGTCTGAGATCATTAACTTAGGACAGGATCTACGTGAAGCAAACCTGCGGAAAGCCTGTAAGAATGCTTCGGCACTCATATCGGGAGTCACTTCTAGATGGACTGCCCTTGTTGTGGCACAAGTAAAAGACAGATGTAAGCTTTTACTGGTTTCTTGTCTTTAGTGCCTGTAAGTGTTAGTGCTCCTGTGAAATCTACTCCTGTAGTCTCAAAGGGACGAATATGTACGACTCGCTCCTTCGGAAGTGGAGGTGGGCCAGGATATGGACACACTCTGGCATCGTATCTCCGGCAAACAACACAGGATTTGATTATTGATTTTACTGTCTGTCTACCTTGGGGTAGCCAGTACTGTTGTCTTAAGTCTGTGAGAGTATCTAATACCCCACCATGCAGAGTGCAGTATTTGTGTATATGTAACACAATTAGTTTGCTTACTATGTGGTGACGAGGGAGCAATATTGGATTTTTGCTTCCAAATCTATGTCAGCGTGCTGTAAGCGGCCTCCGCATCTGATTATGTTATAATTGTCAGTGTCTAACCAGAGACCCAGATCACGTTGTAGCTTCTTTGGAACATTGTCAAATTCTGTCCCGAATGTGTCGATCTGAGCTCTTTTGACCCAATACCTTAGGGCATTAGGGAATTTATGCTTGATTCCTATTTTCTTTAGAAAATCAAACACTACTTGGGTGACACCTATAAGTTTGTTCAGTTCAGAGTACCGAGTAGGATCAATTACCAAAGTCCGAGGTGGTTCTGGGTTCTCAGTGGGAACAGTAACATTGGTCACAATGACTTGTGGCTTTTGTTCAGGCCACTGGTCGCTGATTAGCCACTGAGGTCCATTGAACCACATCTCTGCCTTTGTTAATTGCCGTAAAGTCAGTCCTCGGGAGAGATAGTCAGCTGGATTCTCTTTTGTGGGTACATATCTTAGTTTATACCCTGCTGACAACTCTCGTATTTCCTTAACGCGGTTACTCACGTAAGGATTCTTACTGTTATTGTTCTTAACCCACTGTAGCACTGCCTCATTATCTGACCAAACTACTGTTTCTTTAAAGTGGATGTGGCGTAAGGCCTTGATCAAATAATGAGCCAATCTTACTCCTAACAGTAAGGCTGTTAATTCCAGTTGTGGCAGTGATCTTTTCTTTAAAGGTGCCACTCTGCCTNATTAAGTTTATACTTGGGGAAAGTAAGGTTTATTGGATGAGCAATTCCTTTCATACAAAATAATATAATTTGTGATTTATTTCATCAGTTGTGGGCGTGGACATGAGGCCAGGTAAGAGATGGCAATGAGTGCAAGGATAGACACCCAAGTTCCGTCGGTAACATTTTCTCCATTCACAATTACGCTTTCAAAGTTCAGGTCTTTGTAAGACCTGAACACTTACACTTATAAAGAGTTTTTCAGGTCCCATTGTTCATATCCATTCAAGCTATAACATTGACTGCTTAATAACTGTACTTTCGACCAGATTTCACAATGACCATATTTGCTAATGATGACATTTGTTCAGACCTTCATATCTCTAATTGCAGCAGAACAAATTTACAAGGGAGCCCTTTGAGGACATAATATGCCCCAGATGCTTTTCAGATTACTTTACAGGGATATCTGTGCCTAGAAGTTTTAAACTTTGATCTCTATAAAATGAGTCTTGAGTTAAAAGCAACCACAGCATATTTTGTAGGATTGAACCTTAGGTTGTATACTACTCACTATATTTTTTTTATAGTTCTATCAAGTTTTACATTGTTTCTTTGGTGGGTGCTAGTGGAACTAGATCATCAGCATAACAGAGAAAATTGTCCCTCGTACTGCCCATGCGACAGCCAGCTCGACTGGCTCTTAACTATTTTAACAATGAATTAAGATAGATAGCAAACAGAATTGGACTAAGAACATCACTTTGTTTGACCCCATTTTATACGGAAAATTTTTCAGAGAGGACAGTATCTCACTTCACGGCTTATTTGCATACCTAATAAGAAATATACAGATATCAAACGATGACAAGACATACTTTTCTACTAAGCAATTCTCTAAAAGTTTCGTGTTCATCTTTATCAAAACTTGGGAAACATCAAGAAAACGAGGGAGAGTAAGCCTTATGGGTTGTAAGGGCACTACCTCTATAATTATCAGATGAGGACATACAAACTCAGCAGTTCTTTAGCATAGGAACAAGTACAGAAGTGTTTGTTACAGATGACTATGGTCCGTGGGAGAGAAAGCTTGTAAGACATAGGTAGACATAGAGTTTTCGTGTTCCATGTTTAGGATTGTCAGAGTATATATTGAAGGGAACATCATAACTCCCATTTTTTACTTTCTTCCAGCTTGCTTAACGATTACAAGGGTTACAGTATGCAGGTCTTTAACATTAATGGCAGGGTGCATGCAGTTATCACATACAGATGTAGTAAAATGTTTCACTTTCATCCGTCTGGTAAACAGCACTGTTTACAAAGTTGTTTATATCTCTTCGAATAATTTACATATATTATTGGGCCAATAGGGATCATCCATGACTTTTGTTACCATTTAGCATGAACTTTTTAATTTTTCTTATTTCACCCCAAAAACTAATACAGCTTTTTCTTTAATATTTATCACGACCTTACAATAATATTTTTATCTTTCTTAAGTCTCTTTATGACTTGTCGATATTGAGTCTCAGTGCTATGTCTGATCTGGAGAAGCCATTCATCTCAGGGGCGCATGAATCTTTCTATAGATCATTACAAATCATAGATCTATTATGAGATTCCTTAACTTAATGGTTCCAACAAGGTCTACCTCTCTGTCTATTTGTTCTAGCAGGAATACTGTCTTCCCAAGCTCTAACTAGCACTAACACGACGTATATGAGAAAGTCATTGAGACTGTTCTGATGCAAATTACAATGCAAGCAATTGCATCAGTTATAGGTTGAATTTTATCAAGTTTTCATTTAAGCAGAGATTTAAACTTATCCAGGTCAGTGACTTTCTCCCAGTTCAGGTGAGTTCTAGAAAGGTGTCTGCTTTTTCTGACAGCTGCAACTTGAATATGAGGTATAATAAAGGAGGCCATGACAGAAAGATATCGGACAGGTTGTCACCACCACTATTGGTTTTGGAGCCACAACTGTGGCCACTTTACCATCTTAACCTATTAAAACTGTTCCTATAACTGTTGATGACTTCCAATTTTTAGAGCCTTTTTATGTACTGTGTCTCACCATCACATATGGCATTTCAACTCATTTCCTTGCTGTTCCGTGTCTCAGACATGTGCTTGACCGACCATTTTTCTGAATTACACAATACATACACATTATGGGAATTTGAGGGAAGAGGCTTATAATTTTCTTGATTTTTTTTTCTGAGGGGGACACTTCCAGTGAACTCGCTATACGGGACATTAGACCATCAGAAGCCCAGCTAAGACCCACAGTGTAGTGATGACGGTTTAGATGGAATGCTTAGTAAGCTACCGGTAAGGAAGTAGGTGACCGTGAAAACTCCTAAGTCACACTGGATATGTTAAACCCCAGTTTGTGTTGAGATGTTAAGGTTAAAGTGCGCTGGCTCCTCTACCCCCTGGGTGGAGGAGCCAGCACCCCCAGACTTGGTGTGTGTACTGTGGGCTCAACTACAGCCTCCAGCAGCTTTGGTGGCCGGAGGCCCGGCAGGAGGCGAGTCGCCAGGTCGTGGGCAGGGTCGCCAGGTGCTCTCACGCACGCCACTGCTCTCAAGGGGCGTCAACGGGGAGTTAGTGCCACCATGATACTGGGGTTTCCTTGTAACATGACACCGTTCTGAAGGCTCTTCCAGAAGATGAAACCATCACACACTGACAGCTCTTTATTCGGTTGGGTAAATTAGTCAGAGATGTTGTTGAACAAAGAAAGATACCTTTGTAGAAACAAAGAAAGATACCTTTGTTGAGACAAAGAAATATACCTTTTTTGAGACAAAGAAAGAAACCTTTGTTGAGACAAAGAAAGAAACTTTAGCTGAGACAAAGAAAGACACCTTTGTTGAGGCAAAGAAAGACACCTTTGTTGAGGCAAAGAAAGAAACCTTTGTTGAGGCAAAGAAAGAAACCTTTGTTGAGGCAAAGAAAGAAACCTTTGTTGAGGCAAAGAAAGAAACCTTTGTTGAGGCAAAGAAAGAAACCTTTGTTGAGGCAAAGAAAGAAACCTTTGTTGAGGCAAAGAAAGAAACATTTATTTAGACAAAGAAAGACACGTTTGTTCAGACAAAGAAAGACACGTTTGTTCAGACAAAGAAAGAAACGTTTGTTCAGACAAAGAAAGAAACCTGGGTAAAAAAAAATACCTTTGTTAAGATGAAGAAAGAATCCTCTGTTGATTATTAGACCATTATTGTATCAAGTTGTTATCCACCAAGGCGACAAAGTATCGAGCATAACTGTTGGCTAAGGTGAAAGATTGCTCCCAAAATACAAACCTGTCATTTGAACAAATGGTTTGAAGGAAAATATGTCAATTCCCTATTATTTAAACTAATCCAGGAATCTATGGAGTCGAGGCCGAACATTTCACATCCACAAACTTGGTGAAGAAAAGGCTTTGGTGTTGTGCCCCTGAGCCCGATCCCTCTAACACTTCAGATGAAATCACTAATACACTGCAAAGCTTAATGGGTTTATCTTTAAGCGTCTTGCCTCCATCTTCAGACAGACATATATTCATCTTATAGAAACACATGAGAAGTTGAGAGTTGGTGCCAACAAACGACGGAAAATTATTGTGATCTATTGTACTGATAAATATTTATATGTGTATGATTTTGAGATTCAGTAGTGTTAAGGCTTTCAAATATTGTCAAAGTGATTCAGTAGAATTATTTGCTATGTTTATTTTGCCTTTTTGATAAGTGACTTACAGTACTGAAGTCACTGTAAGTCATCAGCCAGTACTGTAATTTGAGTTGCAGTACTGGCCTTTTAGAACTGTTCCCACAACTGATGATGGCTTTAATGTTAATATTCTTTATATATATCTTGTTTTACCATGATAGCATATCAAATGTTTTTATATGAGGAACTATTTTTTCCTTTCTCCCCTCTGCCTCAGATATATGTTTGTCCGACCATTGAGCTGAATTTCAATGAATCCCAACAGTTGCATTACAGTTTTGTTGTGCTTTATTCATATGCAGATATATTTCCTTTATCCAAACAGCAATTAGCTATGTCGTTATGCTAGGTTATATTGATCAGCCCAGAAGTCTATCCTTATTAATATACCTTTATACTATAGTATCCACAGGCTTGACTTTCCATGCGAAGTGACACAAGACTTCGTATTGGATGATAAGTCTCTTGTCCTTACAAGTTGTGATTCCAAAATTAAAGATGGCATAATTAATGTCTGTCTAATGTTATACGTTTAAAATTTAACAAAAAGTAGAAAACTTTGGGTTGTGTATATGTGACCGGTGTGACTGGTGTAACTATTGTGAACAGTGTAACCAGTGTGACTAGCGTAACAAGCTAAGCTGGTTTGAGAAGCTTATAGATCTTGTATCATATGTTTTACAGAGAATACAAGCTAGTTGGGAGTCAGAGGGATCTTTTTACCTGGGTTTCCACAAAAGGTTGTCCCAAGAGGATAGCCAGGGGGGTGGAGGGGTTCAGTCAACATTGTCACATGTCTCCTGTGAGTGTAATTCACCAATTTAGGAGAATTCAGTTATTAAAGTGACGATAGTAATATTCAATCTTGTTTAAATACTTCTGTTAGTTTAACATGAATTTAGAGTAAAGATCCAGCCTGGTATGATGTCAAAGAGACAGTTGAAGTCATTTTGAATAGGGGACTAGTTCGATCTGGTTCGGCTGGCCTCTGACTCATCTTGGGTCAAAAGGGTCAGGCGGTGGGGAAGATCACAACCTTCCGTGTTGTTAATTCATAAATTATAAATTCAGATCACTATTCAATAATGTAATTGAGAAGAGCCATACTCAAGAACTTGTATAATTACAATCAGTTTCAATTGGAAACTGATGGTAATTATGTAGGTTTAATTATATTATATAGGTAATTATATTGTTATAGGTAACTAATTAATTATATAGGTAATTATATAGGCTGGCGCATCCTCAGTCGATCGTGGTGAACGTCCGGGAAATTAGTCACGCTATATAATTCATCTTGTTCACTAACGAGACGGTATTGGCTTCATTTTACGGCCAATTATTTTACATCAAATTCCAGAAAACAATTTTCCATTGTTCATAACACAAGATCGGAAGGTTTTTCGGGATTTAAAGCATATTTTGTAAGTGCCATATACGTGACGTGTTTATTATTCTGTCCGTGAATCAACATGTCATAGATGTGCAAATTCACATCCGAAAGATGTGAAAGTACGGAAGTACTTTGGGACGAAAGTACACTTTAATTCTTGATAAATTCAATAAATTTCCAATCTAAACAACAAATGCAAATGAAAGCAAATTGCCAACTGGTGTTAATGAAAATCAGATACAGAAATCATCACCGAGTGAGACGTGTTGCGTTGCAATAGCCCACCATCGATACTAAGAAACCTTTGGCATTTCCTCACTAGAAATTAATATTGTTAGTAAATTTTCTTTCCTAACACAACAAATTTATCTTGCTGTGCTAGGGATTAGTGCTTTGGGTGTCGGAAATTTCTGTCATAATTTTTTTTTTTGGGGGGGGAGGGGAACACGGGTCTCAGTTCACTGTATAGTACAGACGTACTAAACAGTGAACCCTGCTCCCCCCTTGAAATTATAACCTAAATTTATGTTAGTAGAGTGGTACGTCTGTATGTACGGTATGGATGTCCCATATTAAGAGTTGCAGGTGGTATGAACCTAAATTATCTTGTCCTGTCAACTCGGGCACATCAAACTACTGGTTAAATTCTAACCAATCTGAAATTTATCAGAGAATTAATTATTTTGTATTCAAGATCAAAGGGCTTCTGAATTTACAGTGGTGTCAGTGACCTTGGTCGCTACGATTTGAAACTGGTTAAGTTACTATCCACTGGTTTATCACTGGAGATCTATGAGTCACCTTCAACTTAAACGACAAATTCTCTGTGTTTATACAGTGGCGAGCGTCTTTGCTCACTCATCTGGGCACAAGGTGCCACAGTACACAGTTGCCAGGTGTGGCTCGCCCCGGCTGGCGGTGTGGTAGGTATCAACCCCCCCCCCCCTCGAGATGGGGGCCGCCACCAGCACCGGTGGAGAGGGGAAGCCTCCCATCAACACACATAGTCAACCTCCCATGGTGAGGAACTATCTGTGAAGGCACGAACATTTAAATGCTCTGTAGAGCGGCAGCCTCCGATACAAGAAATAGATTCGGAGCTACAGCACACTCGAGAACTTGAGTTAAGGAGTTTACCCCTTCATCATGAAGCAGATATGTTAACAGTTAAAAACACATACGAGCAGATACTGAAGGGAGCACAGCATAGCTGTCGCAGTCACCGCGAAGAACATGGCGTGACTGGCACGACCAGTGTGACTGGCATGAATAGCGTGAGTGGCGTGTCTGGTGTTACTAATGTTACTGTTGTGACTGGTGCGACTGGCATGACCAGTGAGACTGGTTTGACCAGTGTGACTGTTGTGACTGGTGTGACTGGTGTGATTGACGTGACAGGCGTGACTGGAGTGACTGAAGTGACTGGTTTGACTGGCGTGACTGGTGTGACTGGTGTGATTTGTGTGACTGGCATAACTGGTGTGACCAGTGTGACCGATGAGACTGGTGTAACATGGGTGACCGGTGTGACCAGTGTGACTGTTTTCACTAGTGTGACAGGTATGACTGGTGTGATCGGTGTTACCACTGTGACTGATGTGACTGGTGTGACAGGTGTGATCGGTGTGACCAGTGTGCATGGTGTAACTGGTGTGACTGTCGTGACTGGCGTGGCTGGTGTGACTTGCATGACTGGTGTGACTGGTAAGACTGGGTTTCTGGAATGACTGGCGTGACTGGTTTGACTAGTTTGACTGGTGTGACTGTCGTGACTGGCGTGGCTGGTGTGACTTGCATGACTGGTGTGACTGGTAAGACTGGGTTTCTGGAATGACTGGCGTGACTGGTTTGACTAGTTTGACTGGTGTGACTGTCGTGACTGGCGTGGCTGGTGTGACTTGCATGACTGGCGTGACTGGTAAGACTGGGTTTCTGGAATGACTGGCGTGACTGGTTTGACTAGTTTGACTGGTGTGACTGGCATGACTGGTGTGACTGGTGTAACAAGTGTGACTGGCGTGACTGATGTAACTGGTGTTACTGGCGTGACTGGTGTGACCAGTGTGACGGGCGTGACTGGCGTGACCAGTGTGACTGACAAGACTGGTGTGACTGGTGTGACTTGTGTAACTGGCTTGACTAGCGTGACTGGTGTGACTTGTGTAACTGGCTTGACTAGCGTGACTGGTGTGACCAGTGTGACTGGTGTGACCTGTGTGACTGATGTGACCAGTGTGACTGATGTGACCAGTGTGACTGATGTGACCAGTGTGACTGATGTGACCAGTGTGACTGATGTGACCTGTGTGACTGGTGTGACTGGTGTGACTGGCAAGACTGGCGTGAATGGCACGACTGGCGTGACTGGTGCTGACTGGTGTGACTGGTGTGACTTGCGCGACTGGCTTGACTGGCGTGGCTGGTGTGACTGGCGTGACTGGCATGACTGGTGTGACTGGTGTGACTGGCGTGACTGGCATGACTGGTGTGACTGGTGTGACTGGCATGACTGGTGTGACTGGTGTGACTGGCGTGAATGGCACGACTGGCGTGACTGGTGTGACTGGTGTGACTGGCGTGACTGGTGTGACTGGTGTGACTGGCATGACTGGTGTGACTGGTGTTGACTGGTGTGAGTGGTGTGACCAGTGTCACTGGTGTGACTGGTGTAACCAGTGTGATTGGTGTGACTGGTGTGACTGGTGTAACCAGTGTGATTGGTGTGACTGGCTTAACTGGCGTGACTGGTGTGACTGGCGTGACTGGTCTGACTGGCGTGACTGGCATGACTGGTGTGACTGGCGTGACTGGTGTTGACTGGTGTGAATGGTGTGACCAGTGTCACTGGTGTGACTGGTGTGACTGGTGTGACCAGTGTCACTGGTGTGACTGACGTGATTGGTGTGACTGGCTTGACTGGTGTGAACGGTGTTACTGGTGTGACTGGCGTGACTGGTTGGACCAGTGTGACAGGTGTGATTGGTGTCACTCGTGTGACTTTTGTCAGTGGCGTAACTTGCGTGACTGGCGTGATTAACGTGACTAGCGTGACTGGTGTGAAAAATGTGACTAACGAGACTTTTGTGACTGGTGTAACTCACGTGACTGCCGTGATTGGTGTGACTGGTGAGACTGTTGTGACTGGTGTGACCAGTGTGCATGATGTGACTAGTGTAACTGGTGTGACTGTTGTAACTGGCCTGACTGGTGTGACTGTTGTAACTGGCCTGACTGGTGTGACTAGCGTGACTAGTGTGACTGGCGTGACAAGCGTGACTGGCGTGACAGGTGTTACTGGTGTGACTGGTGTGACTGTTGTAACTGGCCTGACTGGTGTGACTAGCGTGACTAGTGTGACTGCCGTGACAAGCGTGACTGGCGTGACAGGTGTTACTGGTGTGACTGGTGTGACTGGTGTTACAGGTGTGACTGGCGTGTCTTCTGTGACAGTTGTGACTGGCTTGACTGGCGTGACTGGTGTGACTAGTGTGACTGGAGTGACTGGCATGACTGGTGTCATTGCCATGACTGGAGTGACTGATGTGATTGGTGTGACTAGAGTGACTGGTGTGACTGGTGTGACTGGTGTGACCAGAGTGACTGGTGTGACTGGTGTGACTGGTGTGACTGGTGTGACTGGCGTGACTGGTGTGACTGGTGTGACAAGTGTGACTAGCGTGACTGGAGTGATTGGTATGAATGGTGTGACGTGTGTGACAAATGTGACTGCCGTTACTGGTGAGACTGGCGAGACTGGCGTGACTGACGTGACTCGTGTGACCAGTGTGACTGGCGAGACTGGTGTGACCGGTGTGACTGGTGTGACAGGAGTTACTAGCGTTACTGGTGTGACTGGTGTTACTGTTGTGACTGATGGGACCGGTGTGACTGACGTGACTGGTGTGACTGGCTTGACTGGTGTGAACGGTGTTACTGGTGTGACTGGTGTGACTGGCGTGACTGGCGTGACTGCTTTGACCAGTGTGGTAGGTGTGATTAGTGTCACTCGTGTGACTGGTGTCAGTGTCGTAACTTGCGTGACTGGCGTGACTGGAGTGACTAACGTGACTGACGTGACTGGTGTGACTGGCGTTACAGGTGTGACGGGCGTGACTGGCGTGACTTTTGTGACCAGTGTGACTAGCGTGATACGTATCACCAGTGTGCCTGGTGTAACTGGCATGACTGCGTGACTGGTGTGACTGGTGTTACTGATTTTACTGGTGGGACAGGTGTGACTGACGTGACTAGTGTGATTGGCGTGCCTGGCGTGACTGGTGTGACCAATGTGACTGGTGTGACTCGTATGACTGGTGTGACTGGAGTGACGTGACTAGTGTGACTGGCGTGACTGGCGTGACTGGCGTGACTGGCATGACTGGTGTTACTGGTGTGACTTTTGTGACTTTTGTGACTGGCGTGATTGGTGTGACTGACGTGACTGGCATGACTGGTGTGACCGGTGTGACCAGTGTGACTGGTGTGACTGGTGTGACTAGTGTGTCAGGTGTGATTGGCGTGAACAGTGTGACTGGCGTGAATAGTGTGACTAGTGCGACTGGTGTGACAGGTGTGACTGGTGTGACAGGTGTGACTGGGGTGACTGGTGAGACTGGTGTGCTCAGTGTCACTGGTGTGACAGGTGTGTCTGGTGTGACCCGGCGTGATTGGCGTGACCAGTGAGACTGTTGTGACCAGAGAGACTGGCGTGACTGGTGTGACTGGTGTGACTGGCGTGACCATTGTGACCGCTGTGACTGGTGTAACTGGAGTGACTGGCGTCACTGGTGTGACCAGTGTGACTAGTGTGATTGATGTGACTGTTGTGACTGGTGGGACCGGTATGACTGACGTGACTATTGTGACTGGTGTGACTGGCGTGACTGGTTTCAGCAATGCCACAGGTGTGACTGGTGTGACCAGCGTGACTGGTGTGACCAGAGTGACTAACGTGACTGGCGTGACAGGTGTGACTGACGTGACTGGTGTGACTGGCGTGATTGGTGAGACTAACGTGTCTGGCGTGACTGGTGTGACTGGCGTGACTGGTGTGACTGGCGTGACTGAAGTGACGTGACTGTTGTAACTGGCGTGATTGGCATGTCTTGTTTGACTGACGTGACTGTCGTTGACTGGTGTGATTGGTGTGACCAGTGTCACTGGTGTGACCAGAGTGACTGGCGTGACTGGCGAGACAGGTGTGACTGGCGGGACTGACGTGACTGGTGTGACTGGCGTTACTAACGTGACTGGCGTGACTGGTGTGACTGGCGTGACTGGAGTGACGTGACTGTTGTGACTGGTGTGAACTGGCAGACTGGTTTGACTGACGTGACTGGTATGACTGGTGTGACTGGTATGAGCAGTGTGACTGGTGTGACTGGTGTGACAGGTGTCACTAGCGTGACAGGTGTGACTGTCGTGACTGATGTGACTAGCGTGACTGGCATGACTTTCTTCACTGATGTGACCAGTTTGACTGGGGTGACTGGCGTGACTGGTGTGACTGGCGTGACTGTCGTCACTGGTGTTACTTGTGTGACTGATGTGACCATGTGACTGGTGTGACTGGCATGACTGGCGTGACTGGTGTAGCCGGTGTGGCCAGTGTGACTGGCGTGACTGGTGTTACTGGCGTGAGTGTTGACTGGTGTGACAGGTGTGATGGTGTGACTGGTGTGACAGGTGTGACTGGTGTGACTGGTGTGACTGGCATGACTGGGTTGACTGGCATGACCGGTGTGACCAGTGTGACTGGCCTGACTGGTGTGACTGGTGTGACTGGCGTGACTGGCGTGACTGGTTTGACCAGTTTGACTGGCGTGACTGGTGTGACTGTGTGACTGGCATGACTGGCTTGACTGGCGTGACTGGTGTGACTGGTGTGACTGGCCTGATGGTTTTGACCAGTGTGACTGGCCTGACTGGTGTGACTAGCGTGACTAGTGTGACTGATGTGACGGTGACTGGGTGACTGGCGTGACTGGTGTGTGACTGACGTGACTGGAGTGACGTGACTGTTGTGACTGGTGTGACTGGCATGACTGGTTTGACTGACGTGACTGGTATGACTGTTGTGACTGGTATGACAGGTGNGTCCTACTGTGTAGACTGTCCTGCTATGTAGTCTGGCCTTCTGTGTATTGTCCTGCTGTGTATCTGTCCTGCTGTGTAATCTATCATCCTGAAAAGTCCTTCTTGCTGTTTAGTCTGTCTGCCGTGTATCCTGTCCTGCTCTGTAGTCTATCCTGCTGTGCAACCTGTCCTGCTGTGTAATCTGTCCTGCTGTGTAGTCTGTCCTGCTTTAGTCTGTCCTGCTGTGTAGTCGTTCTGCTGTGTGTCTGCCTGCAGTGTAGTCTGTCTAACTGTGAAGTCTGTCCTGCTTGTAGTCTGTCCTGCTGTGTAGTATGTCGTTCTGTGTAGTCTGTCCTGCTGTGTAGTCCGTACTGCTGTGTAGTCTGTCTTGCTGTATAGTCCCTGCCTGTGTAGTCAGGCCTGCTTGCCGTCTGCCCGCTGTGTAGTCTGTCCTTCTGTGTAATCTGTCCTGCTCTGTAGTTCGTTTCTGCTGTGTAGTCTGTCCTGTATGTATTCTAGACTGATGTGTAGTCTGTCCTGCTATGTATTCTAGACTGCTGTGTTGTCTGTCCTGCTATGTTTTCTAGACTGCTGTGTAGTCTGTCCTGCTATGTATTCTAGACTGCTGTCTAGTCTGTCCTGCTGTGAAAGCTGTCCTACTGTGTATTCTGTCCTGCTGTGTAATCTGTCCTCCTGTGCACTCTATCCTGCTGTGTAGTCTGTCGTACTGTGTAGTCAGTTATGCTGTGTAGTCTGTCCTGCAATGTAGTTTGGCCCTGCTGTGCTGTCTGTCCTGCTGAGTAGTCTGTTCTTCTGTGTAGTCTGTTCTGCTGTGTAGTCTGTCGTGCTGTGTAGTCTGTCGTGCTGTGTAGTCTGTCGTGCTGTGTAGTCTGTCCTGCGTGTAGCCTGTCTTGCTTTGTAGTCTGTCCTCCTGTGTAGTCTGTCTTGCTGTGTAGTCTGTCCTGCTATGAAGTCTGGCCTGCTGTGTAGTCTGTCCTACTGTGTAGTCTGTCCTGCTGTGTAGTCTGTCCTGCTGTGTAGTCTGTCCTGCAGTGCCGTCGTCCCTGCTGTGTAGTTGGCCTGCTGTGTAGTCTGTCCTGCAGTGTAGTCTGTCCAGCTTTTTAGTCTGTCCTGCTGTGTAGTCTGTCCTGCTGTATATCTGTCCTGCTGTGCCGTCTGCCATGATGTGAAGTCTGTCCTGCTGTGTAGCTTGTCCTGCTGTGCCTCTGCTGCTGTGTAGTCTGTCTGCTGTGTTGTCTGTCTTGATGTGTTGTCTGTCCTGCTGCGTAGCTTGTCCTGCTATGCCTTCTGCCCTGCTGTGCAGTCTGTCCTGCTGTGTAGTCTGTCCTACTTTATAGTCTGTCCTGCTGTGCCGTCTGCCATGCTGTGAAGTCTGTCACGCTATGTAGCTTGTTCTGCTGTGCCTTCTGCCCGGCTGTGTAGTCTGCCCTACTGTGTTGTCTGTCCTGCTGTGTTTGTCTAGCGCTGCGTAGCTTGTCCTGCTATGCATTCTGCCCTGCTGTGTTGTCTGTCCTGCTGTGTAGTCTGTCCTGCTGTGTTGTCTGTCCTGCTATGCTGTCGTCCCTGCTGTGTAGTCTGCCCTGCTATGTAGTCGGGCCTGCTGTGTAGTCTGTCCTACTGTGTAGTCTGGCCTGCTGTGTAGTCTGTCCTACTGTGTAGTCTGTCCTGCTGTGTAGTCTGTCTGCTGTGTAGTTGGCCCTGCTGTGTAGTCTGCCATGCTGTGTAGTCTGTACTGCTGTGTGTTCTGCCCTGCTGTGTAATCTACCCTGCTGTGTAGTCTGTCCTGTTGTGTAGTCTGTCCTACTGTGTAGTCTGTCTAACTGTGTAGTCTGTCCTGCTGTGTAGTCTGTCCTGCAGTGTAGTCTGTCCAGCTTTTTAGTCTGTCCTGCTGTGTAGTCTTTCCCAGCTTTTTTAGTTTGTCCTGCTGTGTAGTCTGTCCTGCTGTGTAGTCTGTCCTGCTGTGTAGTCTGTCCTGCTGTGTAGTCTGTCCTGCTGTGTAGTTTGTCCTGCTGTGTAGTCTGTCCTGCTGTGTAGTCTGTCCTGCTGTGTAGTTTTGTCCTGCTGTGTAGTCTGCCCTGCTGTGTAGTCTGTCCTGCTAAGTAGTCTGTCCTGATGTGTATTCTGTTTTGCTGTGTACTCTGTCCTGCTGTGTAGTCCTGTCCTGCTGTGTAGTCTGTCCTGCTGTATAGTCTGGCTTGCTGTGTAGTCTGTCCTACTGTGTAGTCTGTCCTGCTGTGTCCCTGTCCTGTTGTGTAAGTCTGTCCTGCAGTGCCGTCGTCCCTGCTGTGTGTAGTTGGCCCTGCTGTGTAGTCTGTCCTGCAGTGTCTGTTTCAGCTTTTTAGTCTGTCCTGCTGTGTAGTCTGTACTGCTGTTTGTGTTCTTTTTGTTCTGCCCTGCTGTGCAGTCTGTCCTGCTGTGTTGTCTGTCCTACTGTGTAGTCTGTCTAACTGTGTTGTCTGTCCTGCTGTGTAGTCTGTCCTGCAGTGTAGTCTGTCCAGCTTTTTAGTCTGTCCTGCTGAGTAGTCTGTCCTGCTGTGTAGTTTGTCCTGCTGAGTAGTCTTCCCTGCTGTGTAGTCTGTCCAGCTTTTTAGTCTGTCCTGCTGTGTAGTCTGTCCTGCTGTGTAGTGTGTCCTGCTGTGTAGTCTGCCCTGCTGTGTAGTCTGTCCAGCATTTTAGTCTGTCCTGCTGTGTAGTCTGTCCTGCTGTATAGTCTGTCCTGCTATGCTGTATGCCATGCTGTAAAGTCTGTCCTGCTGAAAAGCCTGTCCTGCTGTGCCGTCTACTCTGCTGAGAAGTCTGTTCTGCTGTGTAGTCTGTCTAGCAGTGTAGTCTGTCCTGTTGTGTAGTCTGTCATGCTGTGTAGTCTGTCCTGCTGTGTAATTCTGTCCTGGTGTGTAGTCTGTCCTTCTTTGCTGTAGAGTCTGTCCTGCTGTGCAGTCTGTCGAACTGTGTATTCTGTCCTGCTGTGTAGTCTCTCCTGCAGTGTAGTTTGTACTGCTGTGCAGTGTGTCTTGCTGTGTAGTCTATCTTGCAGTGTAGTCAGTCATGCTGTGTAGTCACTTCTGCTGTGTAGTCTGTCCTGCTATGTAGTCTGTCGTACTGTGTAGTCTGTCCTGCTGTGTAGTTTGTCCTGCTGTGTAGTCTGTCCTCCTGTGTAGTCTGTCTTGCTATGTAGTCTGTCCTGCTTTGTAGTCTGGCCTTCTGTGTAGTCTGTCCTACTGTGTAGTCCGTCCTGCTATGTAGTCTGTCGTACTGTGTAGTCTGTCCTGCTGTGTAGCCTGTCTTGCTGTTTAGTCTGTCCTCCTGTGCAGTCTATCCTGTTGTGTAGTCTGTCCTGCTGAGTAGTCTGTCCTGCTGTGTAGTCTGTCGTGCTGTGTAGTCTGTCGTGCTGTGTAGTCTGTCGTGCTGTGTAGTCTGTCCTGCTGCGTAGTCTGTCCTACTGTGCCGTCGTCCCTGTTGTGGAGTCTTTCCTGCTGAGTAATCTTTCCATCTGTGTAGTCTGTCCTGCTGTGTAGTGTGTCCTGCTGTGTAGTCTGCCCTGCTGTGTATTCTGTCCAGCTTTTAGTCTGTCCTGCTGTGTAGTCTGTCCTGCTGTATAGTCTGTCCTGCTGTGTGTATGCCGTGCTGTAGTCTGTCCTGCTGAAGCCTGTCCTGCTGTGCCGTCTACTCTGCTGAGAAGTCTGTTCTGCTGTGTAGTCTGTCTAGCAGTGTAGTCTGTCCTGTTGTGTAGTCTGTCATGCTGTGTAGTCTGTCCTGCTGTGTAATCTGTCCTGGTGTGTAGTCTGTCCTTCTTTGCTGTAGAGTCTGTCCTGCTGTGCAGTCTGTCGAACTGTGTATTCTGTCCTGCTGTGTAGTCTCTCCTGCAGTGTAGTTTGTACTGCTGTGCAGTGTGTCTTGCTGTGTAGTCTATCTTGCAGTGTAGTCAGTCATGCTGTGTAGTCACTTCTGCTGTGTAGTCTGTCCTGCTATGTAGTCTGTCGTACTGTGTAGTCTGTCCTGCTGTGTAGTTTCTCCTGCTGTGTAGTCTGTCCTCCTGTGTAGTCTGTCTTGCTATGTAGTCTGTCCTGCTTTGTAGTCTGGCCTTCTGTGTAGTCTGTCCTACTGTGTAGTCCGTCCTGCTATGTAGTCTGTCGTACTGTGTAGTCTGTCCTGCTGTGTAGCCTGTCTTGCTGTTTAGTCTGTCCTCCTGTGCAGTCTATCCTGTTGTGTAGTCTGTCCTGCTGAGTAGTCTGTCCTGCTGTGTAGTCTGTCGTGCTGTGTAGTCTGTCGTGCTGTGTAGTCTGTCGTGCTGTGTAGTCTGTCCTGCTGCGTAGTCTGTCCTACTGTGCCGTCGTCCCTGTTGTGGAGTCTTTCCTGCTGAGTAATCTTTCCATCTGTGTAGTCTGTCCTGCTGTGTAGTCTGTCCTGCTGTGTAGTCTGTACTGCTGTGAATTCTGTCCTGCTGTGTACCCTGTCCTGCTGTGCAGTCTGCTCTGCAGAGTAGTCTGTCCTGCTGTGTAGTCTGCCGTGCTGAGTAGTCTGTCGTGCTGTGTAGTCGGTCCTGCTGTGCCGTCTGCCCGCTGTGTTGTCTATCCAGCTATCCTGCTGTGACGTCTTCCCAGCTGGTTGTCTATCATGCAGAATAGTCTGTCCTGCTGTGTAGTCTGTCCTGCTGTATAGTCTTTCCTGCTGTGTAATCTGTCCTGCTGTGCCGTCTGCCCGCTGTGTAGTCTGTGCTGCAGTGTAGACTGCCCTGTTGTGTAGCCAGTACTGCTGTGTAGTCTGTCCTGCTGTGTAGTCTGTCCAGCTTTTTAGTCTGTCCTGCTTTGTAGTCTGTCCTGCTGTATAGTCTGTCCTGCAATGTAGTCTGTCCTGCTGTGTAGTCCGTCCTGCTGTGTAGTTAGTCCTGGTGTGTAGTCTGTCCTGCTGTGTAGTCTGTCCTGCTGTGTAGTCTGTCCTGCTAAGTAGTGTGTCCTGCTGTGTAGTCTGCCCTGCTGTGTAGTCTGGCCTGCTGTGTAGTCTGTCTTGTTATGTAGTCTGTCCTGATGTGTAGTCTGTCCTGCTGTGCCGTCGTCCCTGCTGTGGAGTCTTTCCTGCTGAGTAATCTTTCCATCTGTGTAGTCTGTCCTGCTGTGTAGTCTGTCCTGCTGTGTAGTCTGTACTGCTGTGAAGTCTGTCCTGCCGTGTACCCTGTCCTGTTGTGCAGTTTGCTCTGCTGAGTAGTCTGTCCTGCTTGTGTAGTCTGCCGTGCTGAGTAGTCTGTTCTGCTGTGTAGTCTGTCCTGCTGTGCCGTCTGCCCGCTGTGTTGTCTTTCCTGCTGTGTAGCCAGTCCTGCTGTGTATTCTGCCCTGCTGTGTAGTCTGTCCTGCTTTGTATTCTGCCCTGCTGTGTAGTCTGTCCTGCTTTGTAGTCTGTCCTGCTGTGTAGTCTGTCCTACTGTGTAGTTTGTCCTGGTGTGTAGTCTGTCCTGCTGTGTTGTTTGTCCTGCTGTGTAGTCTGCCCTGCTGTGCAGTCTGTAATGCTATGTAGTCTGGTCCTGCAGCGTAGTCTGTTTTGCTGTGTAGTCTGCTCTGCTGAGTAGTCTGTCCTGCTATGCTGTCGTCCCTGCTGTGTAGTCTGCCCTGCTATGTAGTCGGGCCTGCTGTGTAGTCTGTCCTACTGTGTAGTCTGGCCTGCTGTGTAGTCTGTCCTACTGTGTAGTCTGTCCTGCTGTGTAGTCTGTTCTGCTGTGTAGTTGGCCCTGCTGTGTAGTCTGCCATGCTGTGTAGTCTGTACTGCTGTGTGTTCTGCCCTGCTGTGTAATCTTCCCTGCTGTGTAGTCTGTCCTGTTGTGTAGTCTGTCCTACTGTGTAGTCTGTCTAACTGTGTAGTCTGTCCTGCTGTGTAGTCTGTCCTGTAGTGTAGTCTGTCCAGCTTTTTAGTCTGTCCTGCTGTGTAGTCTGTCCTGTTGTGTAGTTTGTCCTGCTGTGTAGTCTGCCCTGCTGTGTAGTCTGTCCAGCTTTTTAGTCTGTCCTGCTGTGTAGTCTGTCCTGCTGTGTAGTCTGTCCTGCTGTGTAGTCTGTCCTGCTGTGTAGTCTGTCCTGCTGTGTAGTTTGTCCTGCTGTGTAATCTGCCCTACTGTGTAGTCTGTCCTGCTGTGTAGTCTGTCCTGATGTGTATTCTGTTTTGCTGTGTAGTCTGCTCTGCTGAGTAGTCTGTCCTGCTATGCCGTGGTCCCTGCTGTGTAGTCTGCCCTGCTATGTAGTCTGGCCTGCTGTGTATTCTGTCCTACTGTGTACTTTGTCCTGCTGTGTAGTCTGTCCTGCTGTGTAGTCTGTCCTGCTGTATAGTCTGGCCTGCTGTGTAGTCTGTCCTACTGTGTAGTCTGTCCTGCTGTGTAGTCTGTCCTGTTGTGTAGTCTGTCCTGCAGTGCCGTCGTCCCTGCTGTGTAGTTGGCCCTGCTGTGTAGTCTGTCCTGCAGTGTAGTCTGTCCAGCTTTTTAGTCTGTCCTGCTGTGTAGTCTGTACTGCTGTGTGTTCTGCCCTGCTGTGCAGTCTGTCCTGCTGTGTTGTCTGTCCTACTGTGTAGTCTGTCTAACTGTGTTGTCTGTCCTGCTGTGTAGTCTGTCTTGCAGTGTAGTCTGTCCAGCTTTTTAGTCTGTCCTGCTGTGTAGTCTGTCCTGCTGTGTAGTTTGTCCTGCTGAGTAGTCTGCCCTGCTGTGTAGTCTGTCCAGCTTTTTAGTCTGTCCTGCTGTGTAGTCTGTCCTGCTGTGTAGTGTGTCCTGCTGTGTAGTCTGCCCTGCTGTGTAGTCTGTCCAGCATTTTAGTCTGTCCTGCTGTGTAGTCTGTCCTGCTGTATAGTCTGTCCTGCTGTGCTGTATGCCATGCTGTAAAGTCTGTCCTGCTGAAAAGCCTGTCCTGCTGTGCCGTCTACTCTGCTGAGAAGTCTGTTCTGCTGTGTAGTCTGTCTAGCAGTGTAGTCTGTCCTGTTGTGTAGTCTGTCATGCTGTGTAGTCTGTCCTGCTGTGTATTCTGTCCTGGTGTGTAGTCTGTCCTGCTTTGCTGTAGAGTCTGTCCTGCTGTGCAGTCTGTCGTACTGTGTATTCTGTCCTGCTGTGTAGTCTCTCCTGCAGTGTAGTTTGTCCTGCTGTGCAGTGTGTCTTGCTGTGTAGTCTATCCTGCAGTGTAGTCAGTCATGCTGTGTAGTCACTTCTGCTGTGTAGTCTGTCCTGCTATGTAGTCTGTCGTACTGTGTAGTCTGTCCTGCTGTGTAGCCTGTCTTGCTGTGTAGTCTGTCCTCCTGTGTAGTCTGTCTTGCTATGTAGTCTGTCCTGCTTTGTAGTCTGGCCTTCTGTGTAGTCTGTCCTACTGTGTAGTCCGTCCTGCTATGTAGTCTGTCGTACTGTGTAGTCTGTCCTGCTGTGTAGCCTGTCTTGCTGTTTAGTCTGTCCTCCTGTGCAGTCTATCCTGTTGTGTAGTCTGTCCTGCTGAGTAGTCTGTCCTGCTGTGTAGTCTGTCGTGCTGTGTAGTCTGTCGTGCTGTGTAGTCTGTCGTGCTGTGTAGTCTGTCCTGCTGCGTAGTCTGTCCTACTGTGCCGTCGTCCCTGTTGTGGAGTCTTTCCTGCTGAGTAATCTTTCCATCTGTGCAGTCTGTCCTGCTGTGTAGTCTGTCCTGCTGTGTAGTCTGTACTGCTGTGAATTCTGTCCTGCTGTGTACCCTGTCCTGCTGTGCAGTCTGCTCTGCAGAGTAGTCTGTCCTGCTGTGTAGTCTGCCGTGCTGAGTAGTCTGTCGTGCTGTGTAGTCGGTCCTGCTGTGCCGTCTGCCCGCTGTGTTGTCTATCCAGCTATCCTGCTGTGACGTCTTCCCAGCTGGTTTGTCTATCATGCAGAATAGTCTGTCCTGCTGTGTAGTCTGTCCTGCTGTATAGTCTTTCCTGCTGTGTAATCTGTCCTGCTGTGCCGTCTGCCCGCTGTGTAGTCTGTGCTGCAGTGTAGACTGCCCTGTTGTGTAGCCAGTACTGCTGTGTAGTCTGTCCTGCTGTGTAGTCTGTCCAGCTTTTTAGTCTGTCCTGCTTTGTAGTCTGTCCTGCTGTATAGTCTGTCCTGCAATGTAGTCTGTCCTGCTGTGTAGTCCGTCCTGCTGTGTAGTTAGTCCTGGTGTGTAGTCTGTCCTGCTGTGTAGTCTGTCCTGCTGTGTAGTCTGTCCTGCTAAGTAGTGTGTCCTGCTGTGTAGTCTGCCCTGCTGTGTAGTCTGGCCTGCTGTGTAGTCTGTCTTGTTATGTAGTCTGTCCTGATGTGTAGTCTGTCCTGCTGTGCCGTCGTCCCTGCTGTGGAGTCTTTCCTGCTGAGTAATCTTTCCATCTGTGTAGTCTGTCCTGCTGTGTAGTCTGTCCTGCTGTGTAGTCTGTACTGCTGTGAAGTCTGTCCTGCCGTGTACCCTGTCCTGTTGTGCAGTTTGCTCTGCTGAGTAGTCTGTCCTGCTTGTGTAGTCTGCCGTGCTGAGTAGTCTGTTCTGCTGTGTAGTCTGTCCTGCTGTGCCGTCTGCCCGCTGTGTTGTCTTTCCTGCTGTGTAGCCAGTCCTGCTGTGTATTCTGCCCTGCTGTGTAGTCTGTCCTGCTTTGTATTCTGCCCTGCTGTGTAGTCTGTCCTGCTTTGTAGTCTGTCCTGCTGTGTAGTCTGTCCTACTGTGTAGTTTGTCCTGGTGTGTAGTCTGTCCTGCTGTGTAGTCTGTCCTGCTGTGTAGTCTGTCCTGCTAAGTAGTCTGTCCTGCTGTGTAGTCTGCCCTGCTGTGTAGTCTGTCCTGCTGTGTAGTCTGTCCTTCTGTGTAGTCTGTCCTGCTGCATAGCCTGTCCTGCTGTGTAGTCTGTTCTGCTGTGTAGTCAGTTCTGTTGTGTAGTTTTTCTGCTGTGTAGTCTGCCCTGCTGTGTAGTAAGTCCTGCTGTGTAGTCTGTCCTGTTGTGTAGTCTGTCCTGCTGTGTAGTCTGTCCTGCTGTGAAGTCTGCCCTGCTATGTAGTCTGCCCTGCTGTGCAGTCTGTCCTGATGTGTAGTCTGTCCTGCTGTGAAGTCTGCCCTGCTATGTAGTCTGCCCTGCTGTGTAGTCTGTCCTACTGTGTAATCTGTCCTTCTATGTAGTCTGTCCTGTTGTGTAGTCTGTCCTTCTATGTAGTCTCTCCTGCTGTGCAGTGTGTCCTGCTGTGTAGTCTGCCCTGCAGTGTAGTCCATCCTGCTGTATAGTCAGTTCTGCTGTGTAGTCTGTCCTGTTGTGTAGTCTGTCGTACTGTGTAGTGTGTCATGCTGTGTAGTCTGTCCTGCTGTGTAGTCTGTCCTGCTGTGTAGTCTGTCCTGCTGTGTAGTCTGTCCTGCTGTGTAGTCTGTCCTGCTGTGTAGTTTGTCCTGCTGTGTAGTCTGTCCTGCTGTGTAGTCTGTCCTGCTGTGTAGTTTGTCCTGCTGTGTAGTCTGCCCTACTGTGTAGTCTGTCCTGCTGTGTAGTCTGTCCTGATGTGTATTCTGTTTTGCTGTGTAGTCGGCTCTGCTGAGTAGTCTGTCCTGCTATGCCGTGGTCCCTGCTGTGTAGTCTGCCCTGCTATGTAGTCTGGCCTGCTGTGTATTCTGTCCTACTGTGTACTCTGTCCTGCTGTGTAGTCTGTCCTGCTGTGTAGTCTGTCCTGCTGTATAGTCTGGCCTGCTGTGTAGTCTGTCCTACTGTGTAGTCTGTCCTGCTGTGTAGTCTGTCCTGTTGTGTAGTCTGTCCTGCAGTGCCGTCGTCCCTGCTGTGTAGTTGGCCCTGCTGTGTAGTCTGTCCTGCAGTGTAGTCTGTCCAGCTTTTTAGTCTGTCCTGCTGTGTAGTCTGTACTGCTGTGTGTTCTGCCCTGCTGTGCAGTCTGTCCTGCTGTGTTGTCTGTCCTACTGTGTAGTCTGTCTAACTGTGTTGTCTGTCCTGCTGTGTAGTCTGTCCTGCAGTGTAGTCTGTCCAGCTTTTTAGTCTGTCCTGCTGTGTAGTCTGTCCTGCTGTGTAGTTTGTCCTGCTGAGTAGTCTGCCCTGCTGTGTAGTCTGTCCAGCTTTTTAGTCTGTCCTGCTGTGTAGTCTGTCCTGCTGTGTAGTGTGTCCTGCTGTGTAGTCTGCCCTGCTGTGTAGTCTGTCCAGCATTTTAGTCTGTCCTGCTGTGTAGTCTGTCCTGCTGTATAGTCTGTCCTGCTGTGCTGTATGCCATGCTGTAAAGTCTGTCCTGCTGAAAAGCCTGTCCTGCTGTGCCGTCTACTCTGCTGAGAAGTCTGTTCTGCTGTGTAGTCTGTCTAGCAGTGTAGTCTGTCCTGTTGTGTAGTCTGTCATGCTGTGTAGTCTGTCCTGCTGTGTATTCTGTCCTGGTGTGTAGTCTGTCCTGCTTTGCTGTAGAGTCTGTCCTGCTGTGCAGTCTGTCGTACTGTGTATTCTGTCCTGCTGTGTAGTCTCTCCTGTAGTGTAGTTTGTCCTGCTGTGCAGTGTGTCTTGCTGTGTAGTCTATCCTGCAGTGTAGTCAGTCATGCTGTGTAGTCACTTCTGCTGTGTAGTCTGTCCTGCTATGTAGTCTGTCGTACTGTGTAGTCTGTCCTGCTGTGTAGCCTGTCTTGCTGTGTAGTCTGTCCTCCTGTGTAGTCTGTCTTGCTATGTAGTCTGTCCTGCTTTGTAGTCTGGCCTTCTGTGTAGTCTGTCCTACTGTGTAGTCCGTCCTGCTATGTAGTCTGTCGTACTGTGTAGTCTGTCCTGCTGTGTAGCCTGTCTTGCTGTTTAGTCTGTCCTCCTGTGCAGTCTATCCTGTTGTGTAGTCTGTCCTGCTGAGTAGTCTGTCCTGCTGTGTAGTCTGTCCTGCTGTGTAGTCTGTCCTGCTGTGTAGTCTGTACTGCTGTGAATTCTGTCCTGCTGTGTACCCTGTCCTGCTGTGCAGTCTGCTCTGCAGAGTAGTCTGTCCTGCTGTGTAGTCTGCCGTGCTGAGTAGTCTGTCGTGCTGTGTAGTCGGTCCTGCTGTGCCGTCTGCCCGCTGTGTTGTCTATCCAGCTATCCTGCTGTGACGTCTTCCCAGCTGGTTTGTCTATCATGCAGAATAGTCTGTCCTGCTGTGTAGTCTGTCCTGCTGTATAGTCTTTCCTGCTGTGTAATCTGTCCTGCTGTGCCGTCTGCCCGCTGTGTAGTCTGTGCTGCAGTGTAGACTGCCCTGTTGTGTAGCCAGTACTGCTGTGTAGTCTGTCCTGCTGTGTAGTCTGTCCAGCTTTTTAGTCTGTCCTGCTTTGTAGTCTGTCCTGCTGTATAGTCTGTCCTGCAATGTAGTCTGTCCTGCTGTGTAGTCCGTCCTGCTGTGTAGTTAGTCCTGGTGTGTAGTCTGTCCTGCTGTGTAGTCTGTCCTGCTGTGTAGTCTGTCCTGCTAAGTAGTGTGTCCTGCTGTGTAGTCTGCCCTGCTGTGTAGTCTGGCCTGCTGTGTAGTCTGTCTTGTTATGTAGTCTGTCCTGATGTGTAGTCTGTCCTGCTGTGCCGTCGTCCCTGCTGTGGAGTCTTTCCTGCTGAGTAATCTTTCCATCTGTGTAGTCTGTCCTGCTGTGTAGTCTGTCCTGCTGTGTAGTCTGTACTGCTGTGAAGTCTGTCCTGCCGTGTACCCTGTCCTGTTGTGCAGTTTGCTCTGCTGAGTAGTCTGTCCTGCTTGTGTATTCTGCCGTGCTGAGTAGTCTGTTCTGCTGTGTAGTCTGTCCTGCTGTGCCGTCTGCCCGCTGTGTTGTCTTTCCTGCTGTGTAGCCAGTCCTGCTGTGTATTCTGCCCTGCTGTGTAGTCTGTCCTGCTTTGTATTCTGCCCTGCTGTGTAGTCTGTTCTGCTTTGTAGTCTGTCCTGCTGTGTAGTCTGTCCTACTGTGTAGTTTGTCCTGGTGTGTAGTCTGTCCTGCTGTGTAGTCTGTCCTGCTGTGTAGTCTGTCCTGCTAAGTAGTCTGTCCTGCTGTGTAGTCGGCCCTGCTGTGTAGTCTGTCCTGCTGTGTAGTCTGTCCTTCTGTGTAGTCTGTCCTGCTGCATAGCCTGTCCTGCTGTGTAGTCTGTTCTGCTGTGTAGTCAGTTCTGTTGTGTAGTTTTTCCTGCTGTGTAGTCTGCCCTGCTGTGTAGTAAGTCCTGCTGTGTAGTCTGTCCTGTTGTGTAGTCTGTCCTGCTGTGTAGTCTGTCCTGCTGTGAAGTCTGCCCTGCTATGTAGTCTGCCCTGCTGTGTAGTCTGTCCTACTGTGTAATCTGTCCTTCTATGTAGTCTGTCCTGTTGTGTAGTCTGTCCTTCTATGTAGTCTCTCCTGCTGTGCAGTGTGTCCTGCTGTGTAGTTTGCCCTGCAGTGTAGTCTATCCTGCTGTATAGTCAGTTCTGCTGTGTAGTCTGTCCTGTTGTGTAGTCTGTCGTACTGTGTAGTGTGTCATGCTGTGTAGTCTGTCCTGCTGTGTAGTCTGTCCTGCTGTGTAATCTGTCCTGCTGTGCAGTGTGCCCTGCTGTGTAGTCTTTCCTGCAGTGTAGTCTGCCCTGCTGTGTAGTCAGATCTGCCGTGTAGTGTGTCCTGCTGTGTAGTCTGTCTTGCTGTGTAGTCTTTCTTGCTGTGTAGTCTGTCCTGCTGTTTAGTCTGTCCTGCTGTGCCGTCGTCCCTGCTGTGGAGTCTGTCCTGCTGTGCAGTCTTTCCATCTGTGTAGTCTGTCCTGCTGTGTAGTCTGTCCTGCTGTGTAGTCTGTCCTGCTGTGAAGTCTGTCCTGCTATGTAGTCTGTCCTGCAGTGTAGTCTGCCCTGCTGTGAAGTCTGTCATGCTGTGTAGTCTGCTCTGCTGTGCCGTCTGCCCTACAATGTAGTCTTTCCTGCTGTGTAGTCTGCTCTGCTGTGCTCTCTGTCCTGCAGTGTCGTCTGTCCTGCTGTATAGTCTGTCCTGCTATATAGTCTGCCATGCTGTGAAGTCTGTCCTGCTGTGTAGTCTGTCCTGCTTTGCCGTCTGACCGCTGTGTAATCTGTCCGGAGGTGTAGTCTGACCTGCTGTGTAGTCTGTCCTGCTGTGTAGTCTGTCTTGCTGTGAAGTCTGTCATACTGTGCCGTCTGCCCTGCTGCGTAGTCTGTCCTGCTTTGTAGTCTGTCCTGCTGTGTAGTCCGTCCTGCTGTGTAGTCTGCCCTACTGTGTAGTCTGTCTTGCTGTGTAGTCTGGCCTGCTGTGACATCTGTAGTTCTGTGTAGCCTGTCCTGCTGTGAATTCTACCCTGTTGTGTAGTCTGTCCTGCTGTGTAGTCTGTCCTGCTGTGTAGTCTGTCCTGCTGTGTAGTCTGTCCTGCTGTGTAGTCTTTCAAACTGTGTAGTCTGTCCTGCTGTGTAGTCTGTCCTTCAGTGTAGATTGCCCTGCTGTGCAGTGTGTCCTGCTGTGAAGTCTGTCCTGCAGTGAAGTCTGTCTTGCTGTGTACTCAGTTCTGCTGTGCCGTCTACACTGCTGTGAAGCCTGCCTTGCTGTGCTGTCTGTCCTGCTGGGTAGCCCGCCCTGCTGTGTAGCATGTCTTGCTGTCCTGTCTGCCATGCTGTTCAGCCTGTCTTGCTGTGAAGCCTGCCTTGATGTGCCGGCTGTCCTGCTGTGTAGTCTGTCTTGCTGTGCAGTCTGCCCTGCTGTGTAGTCTGTCTTGCTGTGAAGTCTGTCATACTGTGCCGTTTGCCCTGCTGCGTAGTCTGTCCTGCTTTGTAGTATGTCCTGCTGTGTACTCTGTCCTGCTGTGTAGTCTGTCCTGCTGTGTAGGCTGTCCTGCTGTGTAGTCTATCCTACTGTGTAGTCTGTCATACTGTGCAGTCTGTCCTGCTGTTTAATCTGTCGTGCTGTGTAGTCTGTCCTTCTGTGTAGTCTGTCCTGCTGTGTAGCCTGTCCTGCTGTGTAGTCTGTCCTGCTGTGTAGTCTTTCCTGCTGTGTAGTCTTTCCTGCTGTGTAGTCTGTCCTGCTATGTAGTCTAGCCTGCTGTGTAGTCTGTCCTGCTGTGTAGTGTGTCCTGCTGTGTATTGTGTCCTGCTGTGTAGCCTGTCCTGCTGTGTAGTCTATCCTGCTGTGTAGTCTGTCGTACTGTGTAGTCTGTCCTGCTGTGTAGTCCGTCCTGCAATGTAGTTTGCCCTGCTGTGGAGTCTGTTCTGTTATGTAGTCTGTTCTGCTGTGTAGTCTGTCATTCTGTGTAGTCTGTCCTGCTGTGCCGTCGTCCCTGCTGTGGAGTCTGTCCTGCTGATTAATCTTTCCATCTGTGTAGTCTGTCCTACTGTGTAGTCTGTCCAGCTGTGTATTCTGTACTGCTGTGTAGTCTGTCCTGCTGTGTAGTCTGTTCTGTTGTGTAGTTTGTTCTGCTTTGTAGTCTGTCTTGCTGTGTAATTTTCCTGCTGTTTAGTCTGCTCTGCTGTGCCATCTGTCCTGCTGTGAAGTCTGTCCTGCTGTATAGTCTGTCCTGCTGTGCCTTCTGCCATCCTGTGAAGTCTGTCCTGCTGTGTAGCCTGTCCTGCTGTGCCGTCTGCTCTGCTGAGTAGTCTTTCCTGATGTGTAGTCTGCTCTGCTGAGTAGCCTGTCTTGCTGTGTAGTTTGTCCTGCTGTGCCTTCTGCCCGGCTGTGTTGTCTGTCTTGCTGTGTAGCCTGTCCTGCTGTGCCGTCTGCTCTGCTGAGTAGTCTTTCCTGATGTGTAGTCTGTCCTGCTGTGTAGTCTGTCCTGCTGTGTAGTCTGTCCTGCTGTGTAGTCTGTTTTGCTGTTTAGTTTGTCTTGCTGTGTAGTCTGCCCTGTTGTGTAGTCTGTTCTGCTGTGTAGTCTGTCGTACTGTGTAGTCTGTATTTGCTGTGTAGTTTGTCCTGCTGTGTAGTGTGTCCTGCTGTGTAGTCTGTCCTGCAGTATAGTCTGCCCTGCTGTGTAGTCTGTCCTGCTGTGTAGTCTGTCCTGCTGTGTAATCTGTCCTGCTGTGTAGTCTGTCCTTCTGTGTAGTCTCTCCTGCTGTCCCGTCTGCCCTCTTCTATTGTCTGTCCTGCTGAGTTGTCTGTCCTGCTGCGTAGCTTGTCCTGCTGTGTCGTCTGCCTTGCTGTGTTGTCTTTCCTGCTGAATAGTCTGTCCTGCTGAGTAGTCTGTCCTGCTGTGTAGTCTGTCCGCTGTGTATTTTGCCCTTCTGTGTAGTCTGTACTGCTGTGTAGTCTGTCCTGCTTTGTAGTCTGTTTTGCTGTGTAGTTTGTCCTGCTGTGTAGTCTGTTCTGCTGTGTGCTCTGTCCTGCTGTGCCTTCTGTCCTGCTGTGTAGCCTGTCCTGCTGTGTAGTCTGCCCTGCTGTGTAGTCTGCCCTGTTCTGCCGTCTGCCCTGCTTAGTATTCTGTACTGCTGTGTTGTCTGTCCTGTTTTGTAGTCTGTTCTGCTGTGCCGTCAGCCCTGCTCTGTAGTCTGTCCTGCTGTGTAGTCTGTCCAACTGTGTAGTCTGTCCTGCTGTGTTGTCTGTCCTGCTGTGTTGTTTGTCCTGTTGTGTACTCTGTCCTGCTGTGTTGTCTGTCCTGCTGTGTAGTCTGTCCTGCTGTGTAGTCTGTCCTGCTGTGTTGTCTGTCCTGCTGTTTTCTGTCCTGTCTTGTTGTCTGTCCTGCTGTGTTGTCTGTCCTGCTGTGTTGTCTGTCCTGCTGTGTAGTCTGTCCTGCTGTGTAGTCTGTCCTGCTGTGTTGTCTGTACTGCCGTGTTGTCTGTCCTGCTGTGTTGTCTGTCCTGTTGTGTTGTCTGTCCTGCTGTGCCGTCTGTCCTGCTGTGTAGTCTGTCCTGCTGTGTAGTCTGTCCTGCTGTGTTGTCTGTCCTGCTGTGTAGTCTGTCCTGCTGTGTTGTCTGTCCTGCTGTGTTGTCTGTCCTGCTGTGTAGTCTGTCCCGCTGTGTTGTCTGTCCTGCTGTGTTGTCTGTTCTGCTGTGTTGTCTGTCCTGCTGTGTTGTCTGTCCTGCTGTTTTGTCTGTTCTGCTGTGTTGTCTGTCCTGCTGTGTTGTCTGTCCTGCTGTGCCGTCTGTGCTTCTGTGTTGTCTGTTCTGCTGTGTAGTCTGTCCTTCTGTGTTATGTGTTCTGCTGTAGTCTCTCTTTCCTAAAGGGCATGACTCATGCCCTTGCTTAAAGAAAACAGATTTGTAATGAAATTCCTTTGGATACTGCTACATTCTGGCACCTGGAAGTATGATACTGTTGACATGCTTGCAAAGACATCCTTTAGTAGATCAGTATTAGACATTGATACGGATGTTTCAATAGCAGTGACAAAGAGAGTACATAACATATATATCTGTTGAAAATCATACTGACCAAACAAATTTGCAAAGACCTGAAAGCTGTACCATGAAACATTATGATAAATATCGTTAGGATACTTTCATATATTGATCTAATAGAGCAAGAACTTTGTACTGTGATGTAATAGTGTCCAGAATACGCCTGGGATATAGTCGTATCTGACAGCTTTCTCAAAATCAATATGTCGAATACACCTTGTGTCAACTCTGTGAAAGTGTCGAATACACTATGTGTCAGCTCTGTGAAAGTGTCGAATACACCATATGTCCACTTTGTGAGAGTATCGAATACACCATGTGTCAACTTTTTGAAGGAGAGAACATGCGTTATATTGTAGAATGTGCCATATTGACTGACATTCACCCCGCTGTGGTTGAGATATGCTGAACTCTGTAAACACTATATGAATACTGCAACACTTGATGTGGTGTTATGTT
>WNGS01002108.1:63967-81717 GCA_020271785.1 Procambarus virginalis
GTCTGTCCTGCAGTGTAGTCTGTCCTGCTGTGTAGTCTGTCCTGCTGTGTAGCCTGTCGAACTGTGTAGTTTATCCTGCTGTGTAGTACGTCCTGTTGTGTAGTCTGTCCTGCTGTGTAGTCTGTCCTGCTGTGTAGTCTGTCCTGCTGTGTAGTCTGTCCTGCTGTGTAGTCTGTCCTGCTGTGCCGTCTGTCCTGCTGTGTAGTCTGTCCTGCTGTGTAGTCTGCCCTGCTGAGTAGTCTGTCCAGCCGAGTAGTCTGTCATGCTGTACAGTCTGTCCTGCTGTGTAGTCTGTCCTGCTGTGTAATCTGTCCTGCTGTGCCGTCTGCCCTGCTGTGCAGTCTGTCCTGCTGTGCCATTTGTAGTGCTTTGTAGCCTGTCCTGCTGTGTATTCTGCCCTGCTGTGTAGTCTGTCCTACTGTGTAGACTGTCCTGCTATGTAGTCTGGCCTTCTTTGTAGTCTGTCCTGCTGTGTAGTCTGTCCTGCTGTGTAATCTACCCTCCTGAAAAGTCTGTCCTGCTGTGTAGTCTGTCCTGCAGTGTATCCTGCCCTGCTCTGTAGTCTATCCTGCTGTGCAGTCTGTCCTGCTGTGTAATCTGTCCTGCTGTGTAGTCTTTCCTGCTTTGTAGTCTGTCCTGCTGTGTAGTCTGTTCTGCTGTGTAGTCTGTCCTGCAGTGTAGTCTGTCCTGCTGTGTAGTCTGTCCTGCTGTGTAGTCTGTCGTTCTGTGTTGTTTGACCTGCTGTGTAGTCTGTCCTGTTGTGTAGTTTGTCCTGCTGTGTAGTCTGCCCTGCTGTGAAGTCTGTCCTGGAGTGTAGTCTGTCTTGCTGAGTAGTCTGTCCTGCTGTGTAGTCTATCCTGCTGTGCCGTCTGCCATGCTGTACACTCTGTCCTGCTGTGTAGTCTGTCCTGCTGTGTAGTCTGTCTTGCTGTGCTGTCTGTCCTGCTGTGTAGTCTGTCATGCTGTTTTGTCTGTCGTACTGTGTAGTTTGTCTTGCTGTGTGGTCTGTCCTGCAGTGTAGTCTGTCCTGCTGTGTAGTCTGTCCTGCTGTGCAGTCTGTCGTACTGTGTAGTTTGTTTTGCTGTGTAGTCTGTCCTGCAGTGTAGTCTGTCCTGCTGTGTAGTCTGCTCTGCTAAGTAGTCTGTCCTGCTGTGTAGTCTGTCCTGCAGTGTAGTCTGCCCTGCTGTGTAGTCTGTGCTGCTGTTTAGTTTGTCCTGCTGTGTAGTCTGTCCTGCTGTGTAGTCAGTCCTGCTGTGTAGTCTGTCGTGCTGTGTATTCTGGCCTGATGTGTAGTCTGTCGTACTGTGTAGTCTGTTCTGCTGTGTAGTCTGTCCTGTAGTGTAGTCTGCCCTGGTGTGTAGTCTGTCCTGCTTTGTAGTCTGTCCTGCTGTATAGAATGTCCTGCTATGTAGTCTGTCTTGCTGTGTAGTCTGTCCTGCTGTGTAGTGTGTCCTGCTGTGCCTTCGTCCCTGCTGTGTTTTCTTTCCTGATATGTAGTCTGTCTAGCTGTGAAATCTAACTTGCTGTGCTGTTTACACTGCTGAGAAACCTGTCTTGCTGTGTAGCCTGTCCTGCTGTGTTGTCTGTCCTGCTGTGTAGTCTGCCCTGCTGTGTTGTCTGTCCTGCTGTGAAGCCTGCCTTGCTGTGTTGTCTGTCGTGCTGGGTAGCCCGCCCTGCTGTGTAGCATGTCTTGCTGACCCTCTGCCCTGCTGTGTAGCCTGTCTTGCTGTGTTCCCTGCCCTGCTGTGTAGCCTGCCTTGATGTGCCGTCTGTCCTCCTGTGTTGTCTGTCTTGCTGTGTAGTCTGTCCTGCTTTCCCGTCTGTGAAGTTTGTCCTGCTATATAGCCTGTCCTGCTGTGCCGGTCTGCCCTGCTGAGTACTCTGTCCTGCTGTGCCGTCTGTCCTACTGTGTAGTCTGTCCTACTGTGTAGTCTGTCCTGCTGTGTAGTCTGTCCTGCTGTGCCGTCTGCCCTGCTGTGTAGTCTGCCCTGCTGAGTAGTCTATCCAGCCGAGTAGTCTGCCATGCTGTACAGTCTGTCCTGCTATGTAGTCTGTCCTGTTGTGCCGTCTGGTCTGCTGTGTAGTCTTTCCTGCTGCGCCATTTGTAGTGCTTTGTAGCCTGTCCTGCTGTGTATTCTGCCCAGCTGTGTATTCTGCCCAGCTGTGTAGTTTGTCCTACTGTGTAGACTGTCCTGCTATGTAGTCTGGCCTTCTGTGTAGTCTGTCCTGCTGTGTAGTCTGTCCTGCTGTGTAATCTATCCTTCTTCTGTAAAGTCTGTCCTGCTGTGTAGTCTGTCGCACTGTGTAGTCTGTGTAGTCTGTCCTGCTGTATAGTGTGTCTTGCAGTGTATTCTGCCCTGCTCTGTAGTCTATCCTGCTGTGCAGTCTGTCCTGCTGTGTAGTCTGTACTGCTGTGTAGTCTGTCCTGCTGTGTAGTCTGTCCTGCAGTGTAGTCTGTCCTGCTGTGTAGTCTGTCCTGCAGTGTAGTCTGTCCTGCTGTGTAGTCTGTCCTGCTGTGTAGCCTGTCGAACTGTGTAGTTTGTCCTGCTGTGTAGTATGTCCTGTTGTGTAGTCTGTCCTGCTGTGTAGTCTGTCCTGCTGTGTAGTCTGTCCTGCTGTGTAGTCTGTCCTGCTGTGTAGTCTGTCCTGCTGTGCCGTCTGTCCTGCTGTGTAGTCTGTCCTACTGTGTAGTCTGTCCTGCTGTGTAGTTTGTCCTGCTGTGCCGTCTGCTCTGCTGTGTTGTCTGTCCTGCTGTGTAGTCTGCCCTGCTGAGTAGTCTGTCCAGCCGAGTAGTCTGTCATGCTGTACAGTCTTTCCTGCTGTGTAGTCTGTCCTGCTGTGTAATCTGTCCTGCTGTGCCGTCTGGCCTGCTGTGTAGTCTGTCCTGCTGTGCCATTTGTAGTGCTTTGTAGCCTGTCCTGCTGTGTATTCTGCCCTGCTGTGTAGTCTGTCCAACTGTGTAGACTGTCCTGCTATGTAGTCTGGCCTTCTGTGTAGTCTGTCCTGCTGTGTAGTCTGTCCTGCTGTGTAATCTATCCTCCTAAAAAGTCTGTACTGCTGTGTAGTCTGTCCTGCAGTGTATCCTGCCCTGCTCTGTAGTGTATCCTGCTGTGCAGTCTGTCCTGCTTTGTAGTCTGTCCTGCTGTGTAGTCTGTCCTGCTTTGTAGTCTGTCCTGCTGTGTAGTCTGTCCTCCAGTGTAGTCTGTCCTGCTGTGTAGTCTGTCCTGCTGTGTAGTCTGTCCTGTTGTGTAGTTTGTCCTGCTGTGCAGTCTGTCGTACTGTATAGTCTGTCCTGCTGTGTAGTCTATCCTGCAGTGTAGTCTGCCCTGCTGTGTAGTCTGCCCTGCTGTGAAGTCTGTTCTGGTGTGTAGTCTGTCCTGCTGAGTAGTCTGTCCTGCTGTGTAGTCTGTCCTGCTGTGCCGTCTGCCATGCTGTACTGTCTGTCCTGCTGTGTAGTCTGTCCTGCTGTTTAGTCTGTCCTGCTGTGCCGTCTGTCCTGCTGTGTAGTCTGTCCTGCTGTGTAGTCTGTCGTACTGTGTAGTTTGTCTTGCTGTGTGGTCTGTCCTGTAGTGTAGTCTGTCCTGCCCTGTAGTCTGTCCTGCTGTGTAGTCTGTCCTGCTGTGCCGTCTGTCCTGTTGTGTAGTCTGTCCTGCTGTGTAGTCTGTCGTACTGTGTAGTTTGTCTTGCTGTGTGGTCTGTCCTGCAGTGTAGTTTGTCTTGCTGTGTGGTCTGTCCTGCTGTGTAGTCTGTCTTGCTGTGTAATCTGTCCTGCTGTGTAGTCTGTCCTGCTGTGTAGTCTGTCTTGCTTTGCAGTCATTCCTGCAGTGTAGTCTGCCCTGCTGTGTAGTCTGTCCTGCTTTGTAGTCTGTCCTGCTGTGTAGTCTGTCCTGCTGTATAGTCTGTCCTGCTGTGTAGTCTGTCTTGCTGTGTAGTCTGTCCTGCTGTGTAGTGTGTCCTGCTGTGCCTTCGTCCCTGCTGTGTTTTCTTTCCTGATATGTAGTCTGTCAAGCTGTGAAATCTAACTTGCTGTGCTGTTTACACTTCTGAGAAACCTGTCTTGCTGTGTAGCCTGTCCTGCTGTGCTGTTTACACTTCTGAGAAACCTGTCTTGCTGTGTAGCCTGTCCTGCTGTGTTGTCTGTCCTGCTGTGTAGTCTGCCCTGCTGTGTTGTCTGTCCTGCTGTGAAGCCTGCCTTGCTGTGTTTTCTGTCCTGCTGTGAAGCCTGCCTTGCTGTGTTGTCTGTCGTGCTGGGTAGCCCGCCCTGCTGTGTAGCATGTCTTGCTGTGCCCTCTGCCCTGCTGTGTGGCCTGTCTTGCTGTGCTCCCTGCCCTGCTGTGTAGCCTGCCTTGATGTGCCGTCTGTCCTGCTGTGTAGTCTGTCTTGCTGAGTAGTCTGTACTGTTGTGCTGTCTGTCCTGATGTGCCGTCTGTCCTGCTATGTAGTCTGCTCTGCTGTGCCGTTTGTCCTGCTGTGTAGTCTGTCTTGCTGTGTAGTCTGTCCTGCTTTGCCGTCTGCCAGGCTGTGAAGTTTGTCCTGCTATATAGCCTGTCCTGCTGTTCCGGTCTGCCCTGCTGAGTACTCTGTCCTGCTGTGCCGTCTGTCCTGCTGTGTAGTCTGTCCTACTGTGTAGTCTGTCCTGCTGTGTAGTCTGTCCTGCTGTGCCGTCTGCCCTGCTGAGTAGTCTGTCCATCCGAGTAGTCTGTCCTGCTGTGTAGTCTGTCCTGTTGTGCAGTCTGGCCTGCTGTGTAGTCTGTCCTGCTGTGCCATTTGTAGTGCTTTGTACCCTGTCCTGCTGTGTATTCTGCCCTGCTGTGTAGTTTGTCCTACTGTGTAGACTGTCCTGCTATGTAGTCTGGCCTTCTGTGTAGTCTGTGCTGCTGTGTAGTCTGTACTGCTGTGCAATCTATCATCCTTCTGAAAAGTCTGTCCTGCTGTGTAGTCTGTCTCACTGTGTAGTCTGTCCTGCTGTGTAGTGTGTCTTGCAGTGTATTCTGCCCTGTTCTGTAGTCTATCCTGCTGTGCAGTCTGTCCTGCTGTGTAGTCTGTCCTGCTGTGTAGTCTGTCCTGCTTTGTAGTCTGTTCTGCAGTGTAGTCTGTCCTGCTGTGTAGTCTGTCCTGCAGTGTAGTCTGTCCTGCTGTGCAGTCTGTCCTGCTGTGTAGCCTGTCGAACTGTGTACTTTGTCCTGCTGTGTAGTATGTCCTGTTGTGTAGTCTGTCCTGCTGTGTAGTCTGTCCTGCTGTTTAGTCTGTCCTGCTGTGTAGTCTGTCCTGGTGTGTAGTCTGTCCTGCTGTGCCGTCTGTCCTGCAGTGTAGTCTGTCGTATTGTGTAGTTTTTCTTGCTGTGTGGTCTGTCCTGCAGTGTAGTCTGTCCTGCTGTGTACTAAGTCTCGATGTGTAATCTGTCCTGCTGTGTAGTCTGTCCTGCTGTGTAGTCTGTCCTGCTGTGTAGTCTGTCCTGCTGTATAGTCTGTCGTACTGTGTAGTCTGTCCTGCTGTGTAGTCTGTCCTGCAGTGTAGTCTACCCTGCTGTGTAGTCTGTGCTGCTGTTTAGTCTGTCCTGCTGTGTAGTCTGTCCTGCTGTGTAGTCAGTCCTGCTGTGTAGTCTGCCCTGCTGTGTAGTGTGACGGTGTTCCCCCCCCTTATATTTCTCCCACGCCTGCTGTAAGAGTCATGTCCACTTTACCCGAGCGTTCTCTACGTTGCCTCAGTTTGCCATGTGTGGGAGAGAATAGTGTTCTAGCAGTGCCGAGAAATTTGTAAAAGAAGAGTATTTTCGCCTGTGGTATAGGCTCTTTAGGAAGCCAATATGGCGCTGGCTCCTCTGTTCTCCCGCCAAAACTTTGTGACGTCAGTGACACCAGATTGGTCACCGTCAGCGACGTGGCACTGGGAGCCAATGAAAACCTCCCTTGGCAAATATGACGTCACGAAGGAAGGGGGGTCCAGCCGTAGCGCCGTTCTGGCGCCAATCAGTCTCACATGGCACGTCAGCGAGGCAACACGTGCGCCAGGGAATCCTGTCAAGTTGACGGATTACCCAAGCTCCGGTGAATATACGCGTCTCCTGTTGTCTGCAAGCACTCTGAGAGGTCTTCCTTCATTCCATGTGTGGACCGAAGAAGGAATTGACGGAATATTGAGCAACAAGTGCTCCGGGACAGGTGCGTTGCAAGAAGTGGACTGGGCAGTGACGTATGTGACGTCTATCGCAGTTCACCCGTTTAGGAGACAGCGTAGTGGCTGGGCCATTCCACCGTGAGGAAACCTGGTTGACCGACTCAACAACTAGGTTGGATGTGTGAATGACGGTCCTGTCAGTTTGACAATAGTACGCCGATCCCGTGGAACCTTACGAGTCACCTGTTGTATGCAAGTACGCCAAGAAATCTTCCTTCATTCCATGTGTGTGGACTGACGAGGGAATTGACAGAATATTGAGCTTCAAGTGCTCTGGAATCGGGTGCTGTGCAGGTGGAGTTTAAGCAGTATCGTCTGGGACATCTGATAGCTTCACAGTGACATCGTTGTGGCCGGGCCATTCCACTGGGAGAGCAGTGAAAGAAGATACTAATTGGAAATCCGTACGACTACCGCCGAGACGTAGGCTGGCAGCCATAAATGAGAGGGAAGTTGACGGCCAGGAGACCGACTCCAACCCTACTGGACGTGGAGGAGGAGCACGGACCTGCGGAGGACAGAACACGGCGAGACGTGATAATCCTGGGACGTTGGCTTGGGTTTCTGGAGGGTACACGAGGCGAGAGCCTGGACCAGGAGCTGCAACTCAACTCTCATCGAAGGATAGGTGAAGTAGGTGATTATAGTTACCCTCCCAATTCCCCTTTAGTCAGCTATATATATTTAGCCAGAGTATCTTTCATGTAGTGAGCAAGTCTCACCTGGATCTATGTCACAGAGGGCACAGTGTGCGTAGTGAGGCTATACAGAGCACTCACAGTCTTCATTTATATTATATATATGTGGTGTGTGCAAGCACCAGGATTTACTAAAGAATTTGCTGTGACGATAATTTATTTCATGTGACTTTACCATGATGATTTAGAGAGAGAATATACATATATACTAGTGAACCAGTTATTGGTGTTAGGCTATGTGCCCAGTATTTGTATGATTACTATTATTGATATCTATGATTTATCTATGTATATGTATATGCCTGTGTATTGAATAATTTTACATGTGTGAAGTGATTAATTGTGATATCGCCTTTGAGAGGAATTATTGAATCTAAGAACAGTACCGTGATTAAGTGCATTCATTGTAATTATTATCAAGTACAGCACAGTTCTCTACTACAGTGAAATATCACGTTAAGTGCTGTAGGAATGAGTTATTGATCGTGAGACCAGTATGGTGGTTTATTGTGTTCTATCGAAATGATAGATATGTTATGTGGATGATAAATATAGTGATTCATGAGAAGTTAAAGAAACAGGGCGCGTGACGCCAGGAAAACAAGCAATAAACTTTCTCACGGTTTGCAGAGCGCGGCCCAGCTGATTTTTGACATTTGACGTGGGGGTGGAAGTGTGTTGCCATATCGGTGTGCCCCAAATTATCTGTGAGGAGAGAGCGGCTGCTGCACTTGTACTTGTGTGTTTATTGATATATGAATATCTTGATGTTTTAAGTAAAATACCAAAATACCTTGGTGTTTGTATCATGCCCTCCATAAGTCTTGTGACTACGGAATACTTTACAGAAGACAGAGTGACAGGAATAATTACTTGCCTGATAGCAGACTTATTGAGTGTGCTCTTCCCACAGTTACCATAATTACGCAACACCACTGTAGTGTTACTGGACACCGGAAAAACACCAGTTGGCGACCTTGTAAGTAGTATAAGAGTCCTTGCCGGCGGGCACACAATTGAAGAAACAATCTGTGTCTCCACTCATTCTTTGACCAGAGGCCTGTTGGAGGATCGACTGGGGTACTCTCCTGGGCGCACAGTGTCGCCGCGAGGATAGAGTGAAGACCCGCAGGACTACGGTGAGTAACAGTTATCGCCAGTGCGACCGTTGAGAGGATATCTAGTTTACTGTTGCTCACACCTCTCATACCGTGAACCCCGACATTGGCGACCTCGCCAGGATTACGGTCAAGATAAAGGTTGCAATTGTGGTACATTGTTTGTGGTATTAGGTATCAGGCACAGGTTATCACTCATAGTCACAAGATGGAGGATGATAAGGTAACGAGTTTCATTGACACAAGAGACGAGCAAGTGCTAGAGGAGTGCACCAGGGCACAGCTGCAATCGATTGCCGACCACTTTGGGATAAAGTTGAGAGCTTCCAAAGTGGGAGAGAGAAGACTCGAGATCATGGCACAGCACAGGGCACGAGATGAAGCCTTTGGAGAGGAACGGCCACGGACACCTGCCAGTGTGGGAGAAAACTTGAGCCTTGGTGGAAGCAGCAGAGGATCCAGCGGCAGCAGGCGCAGCGTCAAGCTGGAGATAATGAAGCTGCAGCTGGAAGCACAGCTGTGCAAGGAAGAGCGAGAAGCAGAAGCACAGCTGCGCAAGGAAGAGCGTGAACAAGAAGCAAAGCTGTGCAGGGAAGAAAGAGAAGCACATCTGAAGCATGAGGAAGCAGAAAGAGAAGCACAGCTGAAGCGTGAGGAAGCAGAAAGAGAAGCACGGCTGAAACGAGAGGAACGAGAAGCTCAGCTCAAGCGCGAAGAAGCACAGCTGCGCAGGGAAGACCGAGAGGCACAGCTGAGACGTGAAAAACGTGAGCACGAAGCTAGGATGAAGCAGCTAGAGGTTGAGGCTAACAAGGAGGTGGAGCTGAAGCGAGCTGAACTCGGGTTAGTCCCACAGGCCCCAACACAGGAGGAAGACCACCGAGAGAGAGAGAGAGGGATTTGCCAGTATTCGTGCTTAATGAGACTGAGGGCTTCTTCGACCACTTTGAGAGGGTCGCTACCTTGAAGAAGTGGCCGAGGACAGAGTGGGCGGAGCTGGTTCAGGGAAGGTTCACCGGTGAAGCTCGTGAAGCCTACAATATGCTCGACCTCCAAGAGTGTACCAACTACGATGCTGTAAAGAGGGCCGTGCTTCATTCGTTCAAGCTAACGCTGGAATGCTACAGGAAGAGGTTCAGGGATTGTACCCGTTCGCCAGGGAAATCGTATGCGGAGACGGCGAGGGACATGGAGAGGAAGTTCCTGAAGTGGCTGGAGTCTGAAGGAGCAAGGTCGGCTGAAGATGTCAAGAGGCTGATGGTCATGGAGAAGTCCATGTCCGTGCTTTCTCCTGAGGTCAGGGTGAGGGTAAAGGAGGCGGACATTAAGGACCTGAGAGCAGCGGCCGATCAAGCTGACATGCTGGAAGAAGCCTTACGACCACGTCGAGAGGGACAGCACTGACCGCCCGCATTCTCCGGATATGGGAGAAATTATAGAAGGTCGGATGGATGGAGGACGGGAGCGAGTTCTCCCAAGTCCTACCCCTCGAGTGGAGACGGCAGAGGATCGAAGAATGCTGTGGAACCGTCAAAGAATTCCCCAACGGAGAGCTCAGGAGCTATGGTTATTGTTACGACGGGAGATGCTGAGAAGGAGACGTTGGAAGGCGCGAGGGAGGTCCGTGGAAGAAGGAGGATCCGCTGCTACAACTGCGGAATACTCGGACACTTCGCACGCGAATGCAGACGTCCTAAGCAGCGGGGAAACGTTGCTTTCGTGCGAGTAGAGGACCAGATAGCCGAAGGAGTGCGGGATGGACCCATACTTAATGAGAAAAGAGCTAACCCGTTCGTGTGTGAGGGAACTGTAAGGATGGGGGACGCAGACCCCATCCTGGTGAAAATGTTGAGAGACACCGGGGCAGATTTTACCCTGGTGAGTAAAACCCTGTTCCCCGAGGATTACGAGAGTACCAGTGTGGGAGTGGCAAGTGTGACCACTGTGGGAGGTCCAGTGCGGATGCCCCTACACCGGGTGACCCTGAATTCAGATTATGGATGCCAAACCCTAGTAGTGGGGGTCTGTGCATCGATGCCCAAGATGGAGGCACAAGTCATCTTGGGAAATGACGCATGTGGAGGACGTGTCCTCCCGAACCTCGTGAAGGGCGAGGAGTGCTTGGAGCACTACAAGAAAAAAGGCAGAGTGTTCGACGCCTGGGGGGACGAGAAAGGAATCGCCACGATGGCGTTCCCTGTTTGTGCTGTAGTTCCGAGGCAGTGCGATGGACAAGGAGGGTGTGGATCTGATAAGGCCGACGAGGAGACGTCCGACGGTCTGGGAATCGATCACCTCTTCAGGGAACCCGGAGAGCGAGTGGATGGCGAAGGCAGCCCGGATGGTGAGGTACAGGTGACCCTCACCAATTCTCTTGGGGTGGACCGCACTCGTCTCGAGGAGTTACAGCAGGCAGAATTTCCCGAATTGATTCATGAGGCCAAAGGAGTACGTGTTGGTCCTGAGAGGGCCACTCATTTCTACAGACAGAACGGCATACTAATGAAACAGTGGAGACCTGTAAGGATGGAGGCCGGAGAGGCATCTCTAGGTACAAGACACCAGGTAGTGTTGCCGGCCCAGTGCAGAGCGGCAGTGTTGGATCTGTCGCACTCTGTTGACTCTGCGGGTCACCTGGGGGTGACCACGATGCGACGTTCGACGTCGAGAGGAGTAGCCGGGCAACTACAACGATTATTCTCTTGGGTAGGAATGCCCAGAGAACTTCAGACGGACTGTGGAAGTATATTCCAGTCAAAGTGTTTCAGACAGACAGTGACAAGTTGGAGAGTGATGCAGATTCGGTCGTCGCCCTACCGATCGCAGTCGCAGGGGGCGATTGAAAGATTCCACTCCACCTCGAAGACAGTTCTGAGAATGTTCTGCACAGAGCAGGAAGATGAGCGGGAAGAGACAGTGGACCCTGTTTTGTTGGCCATTCGTAACGCAGTGGCAGAATCGTTAGACTTCTCACCGTTCCAGCTGGTGAACGGACACGAGGTATGGAGTCCTCGGTGCGTGCTAGAAAAGCAGTGGGCGCCAAGGATGACCGTGGGAATGGTCAACAGACACATGAGGAGTGTCTCACATTGGCGGCTGGAGTACTGGCTGGAAGTCAAGCTTTTCAGTGGGAAGGACCACGTAGTTGCAGATGCCTTGTCCCGCTTACTGTAACAAGACGTGACTCTTATTTTAAGGGGAGGGGTATGTGACGGTGTTCCCCCCCCCTTATATTTCTCCCACGCCTGCTGTAAGAGTCATGTTCACTTTACCCGAGCGTTCTCTACGTTGCGGGCCTCAGTTTGACATATGTGGGAGAGTATAGTGTTCTCGCAGTGCCGAGAAATTTGTAAAAGAAGAGTATTTTGGCCTGTGGTATAGGCCCTTTTGGAAGCCAATATGGCCCTGGCTCCTCTGTTCTCCCTCCAAAACTATGTGACGTCAGTGACACCAGATTGGTCACCGTCAGCGACGTGGAACTGGGAGCCAATGAAAACCTCCCTTGGCAAATATGACGTCACGAAGGAAGGAGGGTCCAGCCGTAGCGCTGTGCTGGCGCCAATCAGTCTCACACGACACGTCAGCGAGGCAAGACGTGCGCCAGGGAATCCTGTCAAGTTGACAGATTACTCGAGCTCCGGTGGATATACACGTCTCCTGTTGTCTGCACGCACTCTTCTCTTCTTCTCGAAGGTTCTCTCTTCGAAGGAAGAGAGGTCTTCCTTCATTCCATGTGTGGACCGAAGAAGGAATTGATGGAATATTGAGCAACAAGTGCTCCGGGACAGGTGCGTTGCAAGAAGTGGACTGGGCAGTGACGTATGTGACGTCTGTGGCAGTTCACCCATTTAGGAGACAGCGAAGTGGCTGGGCCATTCCACTGTGAGGAAACCTGGTTGACCGACTCGTGAACTAGGTTGGATGTGTGAACGACGGTCTTGTCAGTTTTACAGTAGTACACCGATCCCGTGGAACCTTACGAGTCACCTGTTGTATTCAAGTACGCCAAAAAGTCTTCCTTCATTCCATGTGTGTGGACCGACGAGGGAATTGACAGAATATTGAGCTTCAAGTGCTCTCGAATCGGGTGCTGTGCAGGTTGAGTTTAAGCAGTATCGTCTGGGACATCTGATAGCGTCACAGTGACATCGTAGTGGCCGGGCCATTCCATTGGGAGAGCAGTGAAAGAAGATACTAATTGGGAATCCGTACTACTACCGCCGAGACGTAGGCTGGCAGCCGTAATTGAGAGGGAAGTTGATGGCCAGGAGACCGACTCCAACTCTAATGGACGTGGAGGAGGAGCACGGACCTACGGAGGACAGAATGCGGCGGGACGCGATAATCCTGGGACGTTGGTTTGGGTTTCTGGAGGGTACACGAGGCGAGAGCCTGGACCAGGAGCTGCAACTCAACTCTCATCGAAGGATAGGTTAAGTAAGTGATTATACTTACCCTCCCAAATCCCCTTTAGTCAGCTATATATATTTGGCCAGAGTATCATTCATGTAGTGAGCAAGTCTCACATGGATCTATGTCACAGTAGGCACAGTGTGCGGAGTGAGGCTATACAGAGCACTCACAGTATTCATTTATATATATATATATATATATATATATATATATATATATATATATATATATATATATATATATATATATATATATATATATATATATATATATATATATATATATATATATATATATATATATATATATATATATATATATATATATATATATATATATATATATATATATATATATATATATGTGGTGTGTGCAAGCACCTGGATTTACTAAAGAATTTGCTGTGACGATAATTTATTTCATGTGACTTTACCATGATGATTTAGAGAGAGAATATACATATATACTAGTGAACCAGTTATTGGTGTTAGGATATGTGCCCAGTATTTGTATGATTACTATTATTGATATCTATGATTTATCTATGTATATGTATATGCCTGTGTATTGAATAATTTTACATGTTTGAAGTCATTAATTGTGATATCGCCTTTGAGAGGAATTATTGAATCTAAGAACAGTACCGTGATTAAGTGCATTCATTGTAATTATTATCAAGTACAGCGCAGTTCTCTACTACAGTGAAATATCACGTTAAGTGCTGTAGGAATGAGTTATTGATCGTGAGACCAGTATGGTGGTTTATTGTGTTCTATCGAAATGATAGATATGTTATGTGGATGATAAATATAGTGATTCATGAGAAGTTAAAGAAACAGGGCGCGTGACGCCAGGAAAACAAGCAATAAACATTCTCACGGTTTGCAGAGCGCGGCCCAGCTGATTTTTGACATTTGACGTGGGGGATGGAAGTGTGTTGCCATATCGGTGTGCCCCAAATTATCTGTGAGGAGAGAGCGGCTGCTGCACTTGTACTTGTGTGTTTATTGATATATGAATATCTTGATGTTTTAAGTAAAATACCAAAATACCTTGGTGTTTGTATCATGCCCTCCATAAATCTTGTGACTACGGAATGCTTTACAGAAGACAGAGTGACAGGAATAATTACTTGCCTGATACCAGACTTATTGAGCGTGCTCTTGCCACAGTTACCACAATTACGCAACACCACTGTAGTGTTACTGGACACCGGAAAAACACCAGTTGGCGACCTTGTAAGTAGTATAAGAGTCCTTGCCTGGGCGGGCACACAGTTGAAGGAACAATGTGTCTCCACTCATTCTTTGACCAGAGGCCGGTTGGGGGATCGACTAGGGTACTCTCCTGGGCGTACAGTGGCGCCGCGAGGATAGAGTGAAGACCCGAAGGACTACGGTGAGTAACGGTTATCGCCAGTGCGACCGTTGAGAGGACATCTAGTTTACTGTTGCTAACACCTCTCATACTGTGAACCCCGACAGTAGTCTGTCGTACTGTGTAGTTTGTTCTGCTGTGTAGTCTGTCCTACTGTGTAATCTATCCTCTTGAAAAGTTTGTCCTGCTGTGTAGTCTGTCCTGCAGTGTATCCTGCCCTGCTCTGTAGTCTATCCTGCTGTGCAGTCTGTCCTGCTATGTAGTCTGGCCTTCTGTGTAGTCTTTCCTGCTGTGTAGTCTGTCCTGCTGTGTAATCTATCCTCCTGAAAAGTCTGTCCTGCTGTGTAGTCTGTCCTGCAGTGCATCCTACCCTGCTCTGTAGTCTATCCTGCTGTGCAGTCTGTCCTGCTGTGTAGTCTGTCCTGCTGTGTAGTCTGTCCTGCTGTGTAGTCTGTCCTGCTGTGTAGTCTGTCCTGCTGTGTAGTCTGTCCTGCAGTGTAGTCTGTCCTGCTGTGTAGTCTGTCCTGCTGTGTAGTCTGTCGTACTGTGTAGTTTGTCCTGTTGTGTAGTCTGTCCTGCTGTGTAGTTTGTCCTGCTGTGCAGTCTGTCCTGTTTTGTAGTCTTTCGTACTGTATAGTCTGTCCTGCTGTGTAGTCTATCGTGCAGTGTAGTCTGCCCTGCTGTGTAGTCTGCCCTGCTGTGAAGTCTGTCCTGCTGTGTAGTCTGTCCTGCTGTGCAGTCTGTCCTGCTGTGTAGTCTGTCCTGCTGTGCCGTCTGTCTTGCTCTGCAGTATGTCCTGCTGTGTAGTCTGTCCTGCTGTGCAGTCTGTCCTGCTGTGTAGTTTGTCCTGCTGTGTAGTCTGTCCTGCTGTGCCGTCTGTCCTGCTGTGTAGTCTGTCCTGCTGTGTTGTCTGTCGTATTGTGTAGTTTGTATTGCTGTGTGGTCTGTCCTGTAGTGTCGTCTGCCTTGCTGTGTGGTCTGTCCTGATGTGTTGTCTGCTCTGCTGTGTAGTCTGTCCTGCTGTGTACTCTGTCTTGCTTTACAGTCTTTCCAGCTGTGTAGGGTGTCCTGCTGTGCAGTCGTCCCTGCTGTGTATTCTGTCCTGCTGTGTAGTCTGCCCTGCAGTGTAGTCTGCCCTGCTGTGTAGTCTGTCCTGCTGTGTAGTCTGTCCTGCTGTGTAGTCTGTCCTGCTGTGTAGTCTGTCCTGCTGTATAGTCTGTCTTACTATGTAGTCTGTCCTGCTGTGTAGTTTGTCCTGCAAAGTAGTCTGCCCTGCTGTGTAGTTTGTGCTACTGTTTAGTCTGTCCTGCTGTGTAGTTTGTCCTGCTGTGTAGTCAGTCCTGCTGTGTAGTCTGTCGTGCTGTGTTTTCTGCCCTGCTGTGTAGTCTGTTCCGCTGTGTAGTCTGTCTTGTTGTGTAGTCTGTCCTGCTGTGCCGTCTGCCCTGCTGTGTTGTCTGTCCTGCTGTGTAGTCTGTCCTGCTGTTTAGTCTGACCTGCTGTGTAGTCTGTCCTGCTGTGTAGTCTGTCCTGCTGTGCCGTCTGTCCTGCTGTGTAGTCTGTCTTGCTGTGTATTCTGTCCTGCTGTGTAGGGTGTCCTGCTGTGCATTCGTTCCTGCGTGTAGTCTGTCCTGCTGTGTAGTCAGTCCTGCTGTGTAGTCTGTAGTGCTATGTATTCTGCCCTGATGTGTAGTCTGTCGTACTGTGTAGTCTGTTCTGCTGTGTAGTCTGTCCTACTGTGTAGACTGTCCTGCTATGTAGTCTGGCCTTCTGTGTATTCTGTCCTGCTGTGTAGTCTGTCCTGCTGTGTAATCTATCATCCTGAAAAGTCTGTCCTGCTGTGTAGTCTGTCCTGCAGTGTATCCTGTCCTGCTCTGTAGTCTATCCTGCTGTGCAGCCTGTCCTGCTGTGTAATCTGTCCTGCTGTGTAGTCTGTCCTGCTTTGTAGTCTGTCCTGCTGTGTAGTCTGTTCTGCTGTGTAGTCTGTCCTGCAGTGTAGTCTGTCTAACTGTGAAGTCTGTCCTGCTTTGTAGTCTGTCCTGCTGTGTAGTATGTCGTTCTGTGTAGTCTGTCCTGCTGTGTAGTCCGTACTGCTGTGTAGTCTGTCTTGCTGTATAGTCTGCCCTGCTGTGTAGTCAGGCCTGCTTTGCCGTCTGCCCGCTGTGTAGTCTGTCCTTCTGTGTAATCTGTCCTGCTCTGTAGTTCGTTTCTGCTGTGTAGTCTGTCCTGCTATGTATTCTAGACTGATGTGTAGTCTGTCCTGCTATGTATTCTAGACTGCTGTGTTGTCTGTCCTGCTATGTTTTCTAGACTGCTGTGTAGTCTGTCCTGCTATGTATTCTAGACTGCTGTCTAGTCTGTCCTGCTGTGAAAGCTGTCCTACTGTGTATTCTGTCCTGCTGTGTAATCTGTCCTCCTGTGCACTCTATCCTGCTGTGTAGTCTGTCGTACTGTGTAGTCAGTTATGCTGTGTAGTCTGTCCTGCAATGTAGTTTGCCCTGCTGTGCTGTCTGTCCTGCTGAGTAGTCTGTTCTTCTGTGTAGTCTGTTCTGCTGTGTAGTCTGTCGTGCTGTGTAGTCTGTCGTGCTGTGTAGTCTGTCGTGCTGTGTAGTCTGTCCTGCTGTGTAGCCTGTCTTGCTTTGTAGTCTGTCCTCCTGTGTAGTCTGTCTTGCTGTGTAGTCTGTCCTGCTATGAAGTCTGGCCTGCTGTGTAGTCTGTCCTACTGTGTAGTCTGTCCTGCTGTGTAGTCTGTCCTGCTGTGTAGTCTGTCCTGCAGTGCCGTCGTCCCTGCTGTGTAGTTGGCCCTGCTGTGTAGTCTGTCCTGCAGTGTAGTCTGTCCAGCTTTTTAGTCTGTCCTGCTGTGTAGTCTGTCCTGCTGTATAGTCTGTCCTGCTGTGCCGTCTGCCATGATGTGAAGTCTGTCCTGCTGTGTAGCTTGTCCTGCTGTGCCTTCTGCCCTGCTGTGTAGTCTGTCTGCTGTGTTGTCTGTCTTGATGTGTTGTCTGTCCTGCTGCGTAGCTTGTCCTGCTATGCCTTCTGCCCTGCTGTGCAGTCTGTCCTGCTGTGTAGTCTGTCCTACTTTATAGTCTGTCCTGCTGTGCCGTCTGCCATGCTGTGAAGTCTGTCACGCTATGTAGCTTGTTCTGCTGTGCCTTCTGCCCGGCTGTGTAGTCTGCCCTACTGTGTTGTCTGTCTTGCTGTGTTGTCTAGCATGCTGCGTAGCTTGTCCTGCTATGCATTCTGCCCTGCTGTGTTGTCTGTCCTGCTGTGTAGTCTGTCCTGCTGTGTTGTCTGTCCTGCTGTGAAGCCTGCCTTGCTGTGTTGTCTATTGTGCTGGGTAGCCCGCCCTGCTGTGTAGCCTGTCTTGCTGTGCCGTCTACCCTGCTGTGTAGCTTGTCTTTCTGTGTACCCTGCCCTACTGTGCAGCCTGCCTTAATGTGCCGTCTGTCCTGCTGTGTAGTCTTTCTTGCTGTATAGTCTTACCTGCTATGTAGTCTGTCCTGCTGTGTAGTCTGCCCTGATGTATAGTCTGTCTTGCTGTGTAGTCTATCCTGCTGTGTAGTCTATCCTGCTGTGTAGTTTGTCATGCTGTGTAGTCTGTCCTGCAGTGTAGTTTGTCCAGCTTTTTAGTCTGTCATGCTGTGTAGTCTGTCCTGATTTGTAGTCTGTCCTGCTGTGTATTCTGTCTTGCTGTGTAGTCTGTCCTGCTGTGTAGTCTGTCCTGCTGTGTAGTATCTCTTGCTGTGTAGTCTGTCCTGCTGTGTTGTTTGTCCTGCTGTGTAGTCTGCCCTGCTGTGCAGTCTGTAATGCTATGTAGTATGGTCCTGCTGCGTAGACTGTTTTGTGTGTAGTCTGCTCTGCTGAGTAGTCTGTCCTGCTATGTAGTCGGGCCTGCTGTGTAGTCTGTCCTACTGTGTAGTCTGGCCTGCTGTGTAGTCTGTCCTACTGTGTAGTCTGTCCTGCTGTGTAG